>CM072813.1:50086359-50395718 GCA_036937905.1 Salvia rosmarinus
TTGATTATTCTTTATCGTGTGAACTCATTTATAGAGCATATAACTTCATATTTTTTCAATGTGGATACACATCATTACCAACCATTGAAGCTAACTTTGTACATTAATAGTGCATTAATCCCACATCGGATTTGAACATATAAATACACTAAATTGAACTATACAAAATGTAGATTCCAAACCGAGCTCATATACAATTTATTCCAATAATCCTCCACATGAATGGTGATTAATGCAAATGTAAGTTTTTTAAGTCCCAACGACCTATCATTGCATCATGATAGGTAGTTGTTGGCTTTTAACCTTCCTTAGTATAGTGTTATCGGATTTACTCAACGCTCAATGAACACGATGTCCAAACCACCAGCTTTTGTGTAAACCAAGACAATACCATACACAATAATAGATACAATATCTTTCGTTCTCACTGTGTCCATTTTGACCTACCTAGTTACTCAAACTTATCAGTGAGTGAGACCTTCATAGATACCTTGAAGTGAGATCTAAAATCTTCAAAAGAATATTGCTAAAAGACACAACGAGGAATGAGTTATACGAGCTGAAAATTGGTTGGTCGAGACAAAGCAATTTCACATAGTTAAATTCACAAACTTAATGACATATCAAGAGTTTGTATAGGGCTCAAATTCTCCAAATCTTAAGTAGACATTTAAATGAACAATTTTCTAGAGTAAATCGGCCAAAATCAAATCGAACATGCTCAAATCGTGTATGGAAGAGACAAGTGCAAAAAATCACACTTTACCAAAGAGACAAGCATACTTCAAACTAATCCACAAGCCTCATTTCTCAACCAAATTACCTCAAACAAATCCATTCGAACCCATATTATGATAGAAACATAAAATAGGTTCGTTAAAGGTCGACTTGCATATTATAGTTTTCACGAAACTTAGGCTCACACTTTATGAGTAAAATTAGAGACTCAAACTTAATGGATCTTAAAATTGAAATCAGATCTAAAATCCTTGAAAGTAGAGTAGTTTATCATTTTCAATCGTCCACATTGGAGCTCGAATGGAAAGTTATGAGAGTGGCGGTGACGGTGGCAGTCACCACTATTTTGGCCCATTATGGACAGCCTCCGCCATCTTTTGGAAAAATGGATGGTAGAAATGGAATCTACGCTCGAAAGGAGTTGAGGTCAAATTTGGTGACCATCCGCACCGATTTTTTTCAAACGGTGGTACGATCTAGTGAAACCTCCATCTTTTTCTCTACTATTTTAAGAATGAGAAAATAAATACTTGAATAATGAGAGTGAAGTATTTACGGAGGAGGATGCGTTTCAAATTGAAACGAAGAAAAATTCAGAGGTCAAACGATCTCCGATCAGGGTGATCTTGGTGTCTCAGATTCATCTCGACGAGATATCATTTGGTGAGGTTTCCATGATCATCCCAAACTTATTTTATTCATTGACTCATTTACTTTTGTATTAAATTCTTCTTGTCTCATTACTAACTCTTTAATTCAATTCCTTGTGATGTAAATTAAATCTAGTTTTAAATAAAATAAATTTATTCTCAACTTACAAAGATTGGGGTGTTGGAGATGTTGTAATTGTATCTTTATTCCTTCTCCAAATTAGGACAACTATCGTTTGTTGTAAAAAAAGTGATTAGTTCATAAAATGAACTCTCAATAATTAAAAATCCATATGACAACATTGAAAACACTTTAGAAACCTTATAACTCTTGAAATGTGTAAACTAGTGCCTAATTTATTATATTTTTGCTTGGAAATCTTCTATTCCTTTATATAACTTATTTCTAGCCTTTTATAGCATTAATATACTAGATCTAATCATTCTAGAAATTACTTTGCTTGTTGTGATCTCATTATCTAAACCATTCATTTTTCTCAACATTGCTTTAGTTTCTATTGATACCTAAGCAATTCATTTTAAATTGTTTAGGTAAGTGTTGTAATCATTATTTTCTTTAGATGCTTGCAATGACTTGTCGGGCATCATGATGCTGCGATGATGTGGGTAAGTTTTTTCTACCTTTACTCATTTTCTTCTTAAAATAATCACTAAAAGGAAATATTATGCTCGAAACACCGAGGTTCTTTTATCTTCAAGTTGTTTGTTAAATTGATTTTCCACTTAGTAAGACCATTGTCTTAGGATGAAGAAGTTGTCTAATTAAAGTTTCACTAAGCCTTCTCATTTCGTCGATTATGTACGAATACAATTTGTGCGGTCGGTCGATATCGTATCGACATGATATCGACATGAAATAATAAGGAACCGTCTGATACCGAACACGACACAAAATGTACGACGACACGGCAAGACACGAACACGATTTTTTCGTGTTGACACGACACGATAACGACACGATATGAAACGAAACGATAAATTCAAATTAAAATTAGAAAATAAATTAATAAAAGAAATAAAATATATATAAATATAATTAAATTAATATTAAATATTTATAAATATTATCAAACTATATAGATAATTCTGACCGACCTACTAGATACTCGGACATAGAGGCTTTGAAAGATGTATGAAGTAGATTGATTATGTTCGAATTTGTTGAGTTTAATCGTTTTCCTCGTATGGTCCTTTTATAACCCAAGATGGCTGTTTGTGAAGTGGTGTGAAGGTCAAACTGCTGACCTCGAACCAAAGGCGTCGATCCATGACCGATAAGGTCGAATTCAACCGGACGCAGAATGGTTTATGCATGCACGAGTCCAACTCCCTTCACGTGGTTGAGTCCTACGTGTCTCCCGAGCCGCTTTCAGGTACCATGCTGCAAAGTGCGCCTTTAAAGCGCCCAATGCGACATGCACGCTGTGCTTGACTTCTCCGACTTGGATGGTGTTTTACCATCCTCATAAGCCTTCGAGTTTGTTATAAAATAACTAATTAAAATCCTCTAGGTGCATCATAAATGGAACACACTTGATTATTCTTTATCGTGTGAACTCATTTATATATAGCATATAACTTTCATATTTTTCAATGTGAGATACACATCATTACCAACAATTAAGAAGCTAACTTTGTACATTAATAGTGCATTCATCCCACATCGGATTTGAACATATAAATACACTAAATTAAACTACACAAAATATAGATTCCAAATCTAAGCTCATATACAATTTATTCCAATAATCCTCCACATGAATGGTGATTAACGAATGTAAGTTTTCAAAGTCCCAACGACCTATCATTGCATCAAGATAGGTAGTTGTTGGCTTTAACCTTCCTTAGTATAGTGTTATCGGATTTACTCACCGCTTCAATGAACACGATATCATAAACCAATCAATTTTTGTGTAAACCAAGACAATAACACATATATAATAATAGATACAATATCTTCTGTTCTCACGTTGTGTCCATTTTGACCTTGGATCATATCTTGATTCATAAGTGTTATTCATTTGAAGTGGCCCATACTCACACTTAGATATGTGATCTCTATGAAGAGTATCCTTCTATATTCCACCAATAAGGCTATATGAATCATTGAAGTTTTAAAATTTACCCTTTACCACGAACTCGTTGGTTTATACTTTGGTAGTTACAAGAATGAATTATTGAGATTTCAAATGTACAACTTGAACTTTTATAACTTAGTTGTCTCTTTGAATCAAGTTTTGGGATCTCAATCATCATGGTTGAGTTACTATTATAAACGTTCTTTAAGCGTGGATTTTAATCTCATTCCCCTTATCAGTTGTATAATCGATCACGATTAATAACTTTTAGTAAACAGATCCACTATTTTATCTTTTGAGCTTATATAGTCAATACACATTATACCACTTTGAACAATTATCTAAAGGTATTGTGTTCTCACTTAACGTGTCGAGACCTCTACTGTACATGCTACTCTTAGCTCTTCCTATGGTCGACATATGTCACACAATGCAAGATAACGAAAGGCACATGTTTTTCCGATAGGGTATATCCTCTAAGAAATTTCTTTGCCATTCGGCTTCTTCATCGCTTTTGTCTGCAGAATGAAAGGTCGATTCCATTGAGATCGAGTTATACAAGTTTGCTTAAAGGATTACCATGACATTGTTCCTCCACCTATGGTGAACACGAATCCACTTGTGGATTTGGAGTCTTTGTGTCGGATATCCGATTTCCATCGTTGTATCATTCTAAACCAACAAGATATCTTATGTAGTATAAACTATAGTTCAAAGTATGTTTTAAATACCTTAGAACTCCTAATTAATGCGGTCCAATGATCATTGCTTGGATTACTTGTGAACCGACTCAATTTGCTAATTGAATATGCTATGTCGGTCTTGTACAATTTGCTAAGTACATTAGATTCCAATGATCCTAGCATATTTCAATTGGGATACTCGGTCTCCTCGATTTCAAGCTAACTCAGACTTAAATCAACACGCATCTTAGTCTGAGGTAGATTAATTGCTTTGAATTTCTTAAGCACATTCTCAACATAAACAAAGTTATTCTTTATTTCATCATTGGAGATTACATTGAGCTTGAAAATGTCATTATCTAGATAGCTTTTTCCTATAAAGTGATCATTCTTGGTCATCGGAGATTACATTGAACTTGAAAATGTCATTATCTAGATAGTTACTCAAAACTCGATGGTGAGTGAGACCCTTCATAGATATTTCTGGTGAGATCTAAAATCTTCAAAAGAATATTGCTAAAAGACACAACGAGGAATGAGTTATACGAGCTAAAATTGGTTGGTCGAGACAAAGCAATTTCATCGCAAGGTAAATTCACAAACTTAACGACATATCAAGAGAGTTTGTATAGGGCTCAAATTCTCCAAATCTTAAGTAGACATATAAATGAACATTTTCTAGAGTAAATCGGCCAAAATCAAATCGAACATGCTCAAATCGTGCATGGAAACAGAGACAAGTGCACAAAAATTCAAAGCTTTACCAAAGAGACAAGCATACTTCAAACTAATCCACAAGCCTCATTTCTCAACCAAATTACCTCAAAAGAAATCCATTCGAACCCATATTATGATAGAAACATAAACCCTCAATCAATTTTAGAAAATAGGTTCGTTAAAGGGATCGACTTCAGATATTATAGTTTCATGCGAAACTTACGGCTCACACTTTATGAGTAAAATTAGAGACTCAAAACTTAATGGATCTTAAAATTGAAATCAGATCTGAAATCCTTATGAAGAGTAGAGTAGTTTATCATTTTCAATCGTCCACATTGGAGCTCGGAATGGAAAGTTTTGAGGGTGGCGTGACGTGGCAAATACCAATCGCTTTGGCCCATTATGGACAGCCTCCGCCATCTTTTGGAAAAATGGATGGTAGAAATGGAATCTACACGAAAGGAGTTGAGGGTCAAATTTTGGTGACCATCCGCCATTGAATTTTTTTTTTCCGACGGTGGTCCGATGGTGTAAAACTCCATCTTTCTCTCTCACATTTTCTCTCTCACATTTTCTCTCTACTATTTTAAGAATGAGAAAATAAATACTTGAATAATGAGAGTGAAGTATTTAAGGAGTGGGAGTGACGGCGCTTTCAATCAAACGAAGAAAAATTCACAGAGGCTCAAACGATTTCCGATCGTAAGGATCTCGGTGTTCACGATTCATCTCGACGAGAGATATCATTTGGTGAGGTTTCCATGATCATCCCAAACTTATTTTATTCATTGACTCATTTATGCTTTTGTATTAAATTCTTCTTGTCTCATTACTAACTCTTTAATTCAATTCATTGTGATGTAAATTAAATCTAGGTTTTAAATAAAATAAATTTATTCTCAACTTACAAAGATTGGGGTGTTACAGATGTTGTAATTGTATCTTTATTCTCCTCTCCTCCAAATTAGGACAACTATCAGTTTGCTTGTAACTCGAAAAGTGATTAGTTCATAAAATGAACTCTCAATAATTAAAATCCATATGACAAACATTGAAAACACTTTCGAGAAAACCTTATAACTCTTGGAAATGTGTAAACTAGTGCCTAATTTATTATATTTTTGCTTGGGAATCTTCTATTCCTTTATATAACTTCTTTCTAGCCTTTTTATAGCATTAATATACTAGATCTAATCATTCTAGAAATTGATTTGCTTGTTGTGATCTCATTATCTAAACCATTCATTTTTTCTCAACATTGCTTTAGCTTCTATTGATAATTTCTAAGTAATTCATTTTAAATTGTTTAGGTAAGTGTTGTAATCATTATTTTCTTTGGATGCTTGCAATGACTTGTGGTGGGCATCATGATGCTGCAGTGATGTGGGTAAGTTTTTTTCTACCTTTACTCATTTTCTTCTTAAAATAATCAGCTAAAAGGAAATATTATGCTCAAACACTGAGGTTTTTTTTATCTTCAAGTTGTTTGTTAAATTGATTTTCCACTTAGTAAGACCATTGTCTTAGGATGAAGAAGTTGTCTAATTAAAGTTTCACTAAGCCTTTCTCATTCTTTCTTCGCCGATTATGTATGAACTACGGCCCACAATTCACGTGTTGTTTTACATCGTGATCATTAATGAGCATCGACATGAAATAATAAGGAACTGGGTTCTGATACTTAACACGACACCTAAATGTAACGGACACGGATACGATTAATTTAGCACGATTTTTTCGTGGTTGATTACCTACACGATAATTCACACGATATGACACGAAACGATAAATTCAAATTAAAATTAGAAAATAAATTAATAAAAGAAATAAAATATATAAAATATAATTAAATTAATATTAAATATTTATAAATATTATCGAACTATACTAAAAACCATACCGATCCGACATTTAACACTAATGTAACATCAAGAATTATCGTGTTACATGAAAACGATCTTACGGATCCGACACCTAACACGACACGGAATTATTGTGTCCTTATCGTGTTTTATTAATGATAAAGATATGAACACGATAAGACCGAACACTAACCTATTAATTTCGGCTTACTTCATCGTGGTTCTCGTGATCATTCTCGACGAATTGTCACTAGAATGAACATCCTTTAATATTTGAACTAAGCCTAGTAATGGAAGTATTGATGATCCTCTATGAATATCTATACTGAAATTATCTTCGTGACTATTTTCTGAATTCTTCGGATATAGATGAAATAGGTCCAGGAGAAATTTTCAAGTCGTTGATTGCAAGTCCAACAAAAATTCCGATCACTTCCCAAAACGAACTGAAATAACTCCTCGAATTCTCAATCGAAATCATATTTCTTTATTATATTATAACAGGAAAATGAAAGGCAAACAAAAGAACTCAAGAAGGTTCACAAGTAGTTAATTAGTTAACTATTTTTTCTCAATACACGAATAAATATTCTATAAAATCTTTAAGGACGAAATAAAAGTCCCAACAACTATTTTTCTCAATACACGAATAAATATTCTAAAATAGGAACAGAACTAAAATAATATCCAATGTAAGTAGCAATATATTGGGATTATATATAGAGATTAGGAAAAACATGATTATCCGCTTAGTACTTTCATTGAATAAAGTCGTTGAAACTAACGGACTTAATGCCATTCTAATTTCTATGGAAAAGACTCAAGTTTTTAGTTCTTTCATTTGTGGATATAGATAATACTTAGACTATATTTGAACAAGTTTAACTTAATTGTCCAAAGGTTGCATTCGAGTAGGATGATAATTTTTGTTTATGCTTGGTGTTGTAGGTTTATATATGAAATTAATGTAATCATGCTAAATTTTCTAGGACCATAAAATAGGAAAGAATAGTGCAGTTTTGAGTTTGATCACAATTTCAATATAGGTAAGTCATACTTTCATATTTTAGTTCATCATTATATTGTAATCATTTTTATCTATGTGTTTGATATATATTTTCTATGGATTAGGGCACATTATATTCAATCTGTAATTGATCCAAACGGAGAAACGTTTTATCTTCGACCTCTTAGTCATCGAATCGATGAAGATCTTAAGCATGTTTGTTGTGCTTATTATGATGTCTCGCTTGATGTTTTGCTTCAGATAATTATCTTTTCCTCACCAAGAGCTTATGATACCCGGGGTTCTCTTTCTTTACTCAACAGATGGGAACTTAACAACGCCACTAAATATACGAGAGTGACGCTTGCACAAATGTGGATTTATGGGAAGCTTAGATGGAGTAGTTTCTTGGCAAGAAGTAAGATGCCTATAATGTGGCTGTTGCTTATCATTGTTAGAACATCTTGTGTTTGAAAATAATGAGCAATGTTTGTATGCATGTGAATCTATCTTGGATTTGTTTGATAGTGAGATAGAAGCTGCAAAATCAAATTAGTTTCATTAGTATCAGCAGATGTGTTTGTCTTTGATGATTCATCTAATGTAATTTCTTTTAGAAGTGTAGATTTGTTTGATATTTTTATGCATGGCGTAATGAAATCATAATATGTTTTAATCTTGTTTATTATTATTAGATTATATGTTTATAACAGATTTTAGATAAAATAATTAGTTAATTACTTTATTGCTTTGGTGGCTTTATAAATTGTAGTAAATTAATTACGATTTATTAAAAAAAAGTGTAGTCTAACAAGAAAACGTAGACTATGTAATAATTTAACTACGGTTTTCATCAAAAATTGTAGTAATAGCCATTAATAAACTACAGTTTTAACAAATTAACTATTGTTTAGAATCGTGAATTAACCATAGTCTATGGTTGACATAGACTACGCTTTTTTGCGTAATGTATGTGCGCCTTATTTTCTCTACACCACTCTCTCTACGGTCGGAAATGCATATATAGACTATGCATAAAAAATGTAGTTAAAGCCTATTTTTGTACTAGTGTGCTTTGTGTTCTTGAATTGACAATACTATAATTTATTAATAAATACATTAGATACATCAATTTCCTCTTTAAATAGTTCGAAAATTCTGGAGAGTCCACGTGGGCCCAGCACGACAATTGCTAGATCTCTATTTGAATAATAAGTGTCATTACATCCAATTTGTTGGTCTAGTATGAAAGCCAATTTGTTGATTTGATTTTAGTGCATATATGTAGGATCAATAAACTGCATGGATACTATATTATAATTCCTCAATTTAGTAAATCTAAGTATTAATAAATAATTAAGAAGTTATTTGCCACAATACACAATACCACATTATGAGTTACTATATACGTACTGAAATAACCTCGATAGAGATATCGACATCATATTTCTTTATTATATTATAACAGGAAAATGAAAGGCAAACAAAAAGAACTCAAGAAGGTTCACAAGTAGTTTATTAGTCAACTATTTTTTCTCAATACCCGAACAAATATTCTATAAAATCTTTGAGGACGAAATAAAAAGTCCCAACAACATTCTCCAACCATATAAAACAATTAGTAATACCATAACCAAAACCAAGGGTACACAAAAATTATAAGAAAACAAGGCAGGAGCTAGAGAAAAAAAAAGGAATTGAATGTGTAGATGAAAAGAAAGAGCCATAATAATCACCTATGTACTAAATGAAACCCAATAAAAAAAAATAAAAATAAAGTAAAAATGAAATGAATAAAATCTTGAACTAGAAGAATCCATGACGACAGCTCCCACCATGCAAAACCTTCAACAAGATGAGCGCCAACTCCTTCTGAATCCCATCGCTTTCCTGATCCAACCGCGTACGGTGATACTCCTTCACGACAACCTCCGGCACCACCACGCTCCGGCACATGGGCACGTCGCCTGGTGGCACCGCAGCCACCTATCCAGGCAGCTCCGGTGGAACACGTGCCGGCAGTCCACGAGCTCCATCGCTTCATCTCCTTGCGCAAATTCCGATAGACAGATGCTGCATTCGTTCCAATTTGGGTGATTAGATATTGCGAAACTGGAGCTTTTCTTGTTGACGATGGAGGTGTATTTGTAGCTCGAGGTTATGTGCTTGCAGTGCTTCGACAAAATGCGGATGGCTAACACGATGAATCGGAGCAGTTCGGGGAGAACCTCGACGAAGAAAGCGGCGAGGATTTCGTCGGAGAAAGCCAGCAGCTTTGCTAAAGCTCTCATCCCTTTTATCTTTTTGGAATGTAGTCGAGACATGTAAAGTTATAGTGTGTATATATAACCTTAATGTGTTTATGTGCATGATAGCACCAACTCCTATTTTGATCCGTACGTGGATTAATTTGAGAACTTTTCATAAGTCTTGGTAGGTGTAATCAAGACTGTGACTTTTTTTTGAGGTTATTAATGATCAAGACTGTGTACATGATACCACCAACTCCCTATGATAATGAGAGTTGTCTTAAATAAATGGTTTAGATTGCACTTGACTTGGGATATCAATTTTCGACATGACATGAAACACGATACCAACACGCATTTTCAAATTAACGGCCGCTCAACCTTATTGTATCCTCGTGTTCCTTATCGTATCGACACGATAATTTTGCGTCAAGTTTTGTCGGGTCCGGTCGTGGTTCGTATAACACGATAATTTTCGTGCAGCATTCAGATTCGTGTACGATCGTGTCGTTGTGATAATTCGATAATAATTATATAGATTTAATATTAATTTAATTATTATTTTATATATTTTATTTTTTTATTAATTTATTTTCTAATTTGGATTTGAATTTTTCACTTCGTCGTGGTGTCAACATGAAAAAATTTGTCATATTTGAGTTCGTGTCATGCTCGTGTCGTGGTCCAGACAAGACATTTCATGTCGCTGTTCGTGTTCGTGATCGGGCCGATCCTTAACGTACCTTGTTCGTTGCCGGGTCTATTATCGTCGTCGTTATCGTGATCGACATCGCACGATAACGACTGACGCATAACTAATCACGCCCCTACATTTGACCTTGTAATTAAGAAAATATGACTGTGATGTGTCCACAGAATAATACTCGTGGTGAAGGTGAATGTTATAATGATTGGTAACTTATAAATATCTAAAATTGATATATATATATATATATATATATATATATATATATATATATCTATAGGGTCTGATCCAGGAGAATCATCTTTTGAGAACTTGAATCGATGATAAGATTAAGACGACGATTGACAAAATAACAGAAATTGCGATAACTAAAACTTTCTAAAATTGTTGCACAACAAAATAATTTTAGAAAGTTTTCACATGCACAACTTTATACCAAGCTTTCATGCATCATCTTCAACGCCTTATGCATTGCCTCGCATAGTTCGAAAAAGATGCTATTTCTATTTGATCCACTCTCTCTCTATATATATATATATACACACACACTAATATATGGTCATTATTAATTCAAATTTAGCAGATTGTGGTCGGGCTAAACTTGAACGTTTCACAATGAGAAGGTTGGTCATTTGTTTCAGTTCAACAAGTTTTAATTAAATTAATCTACGTACGGTTTTGGTTTAAGATACAAGAAACAGAAATGCTATAAAATGAAGGTACAAGCTATCTCCACCTACCACGTCGAACAATTTCTCATAATCTCAAATATTGGGTGGTGAAGATATAGGTTTTAGTTTATTTTCAGAATGTTTTCATAAATATAACGAATTATATATCCTTTTCAAAAATATAAATAATAATTCACTTTTTCTCGATGTGGTTATAGAAAACATCTTGATGTGAAAAAGAGTATTCACATATATAGAGAGACTGAGATTTAAATAAAAATCACTTTTAACTTAAGAACTAAGAACTTCGAAAATTAATTACATGAAAGTAAAGCATCGATTCAACAGTAAAGTTATTGAATCCAAAAATTAAGTTTCACCCAATTCAAACCCGTGAGATGCTAAATTTTTATTTTTTTCGATTCATCAACTTTCATAATAAATTCATCATTTTAATTCTCACTGATAAAATGACTCATAATAAATAAATATATATATACAGAGTTAGGTTCAAATAAATAAATAATTTGTGCGAATCAATTTAAAATCAATAGCCTTCTAATGAGTAGTGATAATCGGATTATATACTCAAATTTACATGAAACACTATTTAAAGGCACGCCCCACTCGTTTGTTTACATTGGCAACATAAATGTGTATCAATTATGTCACATAATGATGAGACATCATTTGTCGCACCTGATTGTGCAAAATCTAAGGGATATGATGTGAAAGGTTATCAGTTTTCATAACCAGACAGTTTTTATTTTTATTTTTTTTCCAAATTAATTTCCTACTTGATTAATATAAAGGGTAGTAATAAATGTATATAATATATCCATACATAATATCTTTGATATTATAGTATCAAGACCATTTTCAAATTACCCTTAATCCATTTTTGGTAGTTATATTATCAAATTGAGATATGAATTAATCTCCTCAATTACCGAGAATTTTAGGAAACAAATGTTTAATACTTTATATTGTTTTTCTATTTTCATTTTGTCTCCTTAATACTTTATCTTGTGTTTTGGATTTTTACTTTTCAGTTCTAGTTTATCTGGTATCTTATAATATAGTGTACTATAATATAATCTTAATGAAATAATGGATTTATGTGGTCAATATATGAAATTTATTCTTAGAATTATAGTATTTTTTTTTAAATTCAAAATTAAATTTCTTTTTATTATAGGCATTTCTTTATATTTTCTAATTCTTGTTTCATTTTCACCAATTTATATGGATACTTGTTATTTGTAGATATAAGACTAATTGTGTTAAATGATATGTTGTAGATGTCACTACTGGATAAGGTGGCAAATTCTCTAGTCCTTTTATTTTTATTTTATTTCATTTATTTTTATTGCTTCTGTTTCCTTTTATTTTAGAGAAATTAGTAAAATTGGAATAAAATAGAGCAAATGAATAAATGGTTTTAATAACATCGACTCATTAAATCATTTAGTAAAATTTGATTAGAAATTAGAAAATATAGAGGAATGACTGTAATTGTGAGAATATTTTCATATGTTGACCATATCGATTCATTATTTACTAAAATTATATCAAAGTACATTATATTATAAGATATTAGATGAAAGGGAAATAAAAAAATAAAAATTGAAAACAAAAATAAAGCAAAAAAGGAAATAGCAACAAAATAAAATAATAATAAAACAAAAGGTGCATCAATCCGTTATTTCCATAAAATTATATTATAATACATTATGTTATAAGATACTATTAGATTAAATAAAATAAAAAGTAGAAAGTCGAAAACACAAAAGGAAATAGCAACAAAAATAAAAATAAATAAAAAGAATCCGAAGAGCATCGATCTATTATTTCATAAAACTATATTATAAGCTATTAGATGAAATGGAAATAAAAAAATTAGAAAATCTCATTATAAGAAATTAGTGAAATTTTAATATAAAAAGTAAAAATAGAAAACAATGACTATAATTGTGATAATAATATCATATGTTAACCCTATCAATCTATTATTTCTATAAAGAAAAATAATATAAGAAAGACTAGAGAATAAAGAGTCTCAAAGTGATTTATCGATTTTTTAAATTATTGTCTAGTTCTTCATTTTTTCTTTTCCTTTGTATATAATTGTTTTTATGGATAGAGGAGTACGGCTTTTCCAATAATGTTATTATTTTATATATTGGAGACACATTGAAGGATGTGGGCCTAGTATTGAAGGATGCTGGCCTAGCATCAAGTCCCGATGGCCCTCATAATGTATTATTTAACGCACTATACAATAATATTATAAAATTAAACATTAAATACTTTTATAATTTTGTCATATGTCGTATATATCTCAAATTATACTTATTTATTACATAACCCTATTTTAATATCTATTTTACTATAATCTTATCATTTTATGCACATTATACTTCAATATATATATATATATATATATATATATATATATATATATATAATTTTATAAAATAATCTTATAATATAAACGATTAAAAAGATAACACTTTGGTTCACAATACATTGAAACAATTATGTACTATAATATAATCTTAAGGTGGATCCCTTACTGACTCATCGAGACTAGTATTGAAAACACTAAAATTTTTACAACTAATTCTATTATCCTTTTTATTGTTTTCATTAAATTTTATCTACACTCTTGTATTTTGTTTTGGGGCCCCAACTTATATACCCAATCTTGTGTAATATATGTACTATTCATACCAATCTAAAAATTACCATACCCAAACCTATTAAACAACTATATTTTGAGTCAAAACAAGATAAATAAATTTGCAAGAAAGACAAGTTAAGATAAGTTGATGAGAGGAATTGATTCTTTAACAAATTAAAGTCCTGTAAATTTCATGCAAATTAAAGTCGTAAACTCCCAAACTCGATTAAAGTCCTGTAAATTAAATCCATTTTGCGCATTTCATGTTGACCGAGTTTGGCAAATTAAAGTCTGTAATATATCAAGCTTCTCAAACATTGCATTCTCACTTCTTCTTCATACAATTTTCAAAATTTCGAGAGAGAGAACAACTCGTGAAGAACAATTTTCTTTAAATTTGGAAAGATAAGAAGAGAACAACCCGTGAAGAACAACCCGAATTTCCTGTAATTTCTATTTCATTCCCGCAAGAACAACCCTCAATCAATAGTCGAGCTTGAATATTCACTTCCTGAGGTAATTTTTCAATAAATACATACAATTCGTTGTTTCGTCGAGTGTAAGCTTGTTTTCTGGCCGACGAAGCCTTCTTTCCACGACCGAGTGAGGCTTCCTCAACCGGAACAAGCTTTACTCGACCGAAATAACGAATTGTTTCAATATATACATATTAATCATTGTTTTCCGGTAGAGCGAAGTTTCTTCCTGTCGACGGTTTCTTTCCTATCGACCGGAGAGAAGCGCTTCATCGACGAAAACAAGCTTTACTCGACCGAAATAACGAATTGTTTCTAATACATATTAATCGTTGTTTCCTGGCCGAGCGAAGCTTGTTTCAATGATGAAGTTCTCTCTTCTAACAACCGAAAGAAGGCTTCGTACGACCTGAACAAGTTTCACTCGACCGAAACAAGATCAATATGTTTATATTGAAAATCAAGTGTATAAAGGTTGTCTCCTATCGATATCAATTTAATTTTCTAATAATTAGTTATTAATCAATTTTGTAATAATTGCGTGCTAAACCATATTTTAGGCGTAAACCATATTTTACACGTAACGAGTGGACAATATGGACTTCACCGTATGTTCTCGTATATTATTTTGAAACAATATAGTTATGCGATTTTTATTAAAGATGTATATTTTGGATAAATATTGCTAAATGTGATCGAATAATACGAGTAGTTAATTTTGGATAAATATTGCTAAGTATGATTGAAACAATATAGTTATGATTGAATAAGTAGTGTTTATGGTTTGTATACGGCTTGAATGAGATATTTGTTTTGAATTGCTATATGGATAAATATTGCTAAATTTCGATTGTATATGGACAAATATTTGTTTTCAATTGCTAAATGGATAAATACTTACCGTATGAGATATTTGTTTTGAATTGCTATATGGATAAATATGGTTTGTATATGGATAAATATTGCTAAATATTGCTTTTTACAATACGGCTTGAATAATGTGATCAATAAGAAGTGTTTATGGCTTGTATGTTTTCGATTGAATGAGATATTTGTTTTGGCTCGAATATGTAAAAACTCTTTATCCATATTATCATTTGAAATTTCAGCTTTGGATTAGCATTGAATTAGTCTCCTACGATTTGGATAATGACAATTAAATATTTTCATTATGCTTCTCTAATTATGTTGTAGTGATATGTAATAATTATTATAGTAGTTTGTTGGTTTGTCAGACGCTGTAATATGTGGCATTGATATAATCGTATGTCGATCCTATTTTCTGAGGCCTACTACGATAAATGTTGTATGGATGTAAAGACATATTATAGGACTCGACTATTTTAAGTATATTAAGAATGTCTTGCTAGATAAGTATGCGAATAGTTGGTAGATATGTTTAGGGGTTCTTTTGGTCATATGATTGATCGATTCCCAGCCTAAGTCTAGCTTTATCTTTGCACCATATAGTCTCCCGTCAAATAGAACCTATGCAACCGAAATGTATTTTTCATCAATGGAAGAAATATATGTTTTCCATTAGAGATTATGCTTCTAGTCACCGCCCGCAATTTGGATCATCATTTGATCCCACACAAGACTACGACTTGAGCAACGCTGAGGCATATAGGTTTTTTATGGGGGCACAGACACATTAAGTAATCTATTAGATAGATTTTGTAGTAGTGATTTTAGTGATGATGTAGATCTTCGCGACTATTTACGCAGGGCCCACGTTATTCTCCTCTATGGATTCATATTTGGGTACGAGACGGCAAGGTAATAGCCGATCTGGGTTTGGGCATCGTCGACGATCCGGAGGTGTTTTCCGATTATCATGTGGCATACAGCTACTAGATATATGAGATATTATACGACGATTGTCAACCTAATGCTCAAGACCACTTTTATGGACCCAGCCTGGCACTATATGTTTGTCACTCGAGATCAAACTAGACTTGGGAAGTATACCGGAAGACGCCAACCCCACAAACAGATCCGAGAGTGTTGAGGTGGAAGTTCAAGAGTAGGTTTCACCGGCAGCTTTACGCTCTTTTCGAGCAAAGCTTGCATCGAATTTTATTATAATTTTAATTAATGTATGAGGTATTGTATTTATTAGAATATTAAATAATATCTTCAATTTATCAGAGGCCACCATCATCTCACAACGATCGAGCTTGACTCATTCGAGGTTACTACCATTTCATCAAGGCCCTGCCTTCTACCCCTCTCCACTGGTGTGAATTTTCCGACACCGCCAAACTTTGAGGAGGGATGACAGCTCTTCTCGCCGTGGTGTATCAGGTGGTGGATTTAGCCTCCCGACGAGACGCCGAGTCTCCGGCGGGGCTCTATAGTTTGTTCAGATCCCGATCTTTCGTGGTCTCCATCGAAAGCCCTCGAGCCTTCACCTTCAAGACCCAGCCCATAGGACATCGCCGGTCGAGTTTGTTGAGATTGCGTTGTTGAGGAACCGTGAGCGCTATATGGATAGCCATCCATCTATCGGTAGACGGATACTGGAAACACCGCAGCTTCTTCTTCATCGAGCAAAGGTGGTGAGCACTCGCGCCTTAGTTCCGCTTGATCGTCGTTGATCCGTGAATCCATTCGGATTCCATTTGGGAGAGTGAAGATGAGAGCAAAGGCAAATCATCGAGAAGTCTATGAAGAAAAGTGGATTCCAGATGAAGAAATGGTTTGAAAGTTTATTAGAGAAGACTGACGTGGTTGCATTACATAGAGATGACATATACACCCCTATCTCGCCCGTGAATCTTCCGACGACGACGACGACGAGAGGTGGAGGTGAAGGTCGAGCAACAACAAGTCCGATGTCCCTCGAGACAAGGACATATATGAGCCACCGAGCCAGCCCTACATCACCCCAAAGGATACCCCCACCCCGCTACCTCCTGTGATCCATGGTACCAGCCTGAACCCATCCCATCATTCCATGCCGACCGACCTATTTAGTGATCTCGACGCCCGTTAACGTCGTGAGGCGACACTTTCTAACATATGCGCAAGAATTGCTGAGCAACAGTAACTATTAAGTCTCATATTCGCGCTTATAGTATTTCATTATATTTGTTATGTTTTTCATTTTACAATGACTCATATGCTTAAATGTTTATAGTTGGAAGTCCTGAGAGGCTGAATTTAGCACGGAGACCTTCGCCGCACCGAGGTCACCGTATGTTAATAGCCCGATCCCATCGCCCAATTCCGATGATGTATGATAAAGTACGAGCGCTTTCACGAGAAAGAACACAAGTTGTGGTTGTTCGTACCGATCACAAATCTGTGTTCGATTTTTGTGCATCTCGAAATGCCGTAGAGGCCTTTTGATGTTCGGCAAGTAATGCTTTTATACAATATGCTTTGCTTTTTGAAGTACATCGCCTTATATCGATATGTATCCCACAATAATTTTGCGTATGGTCGATCTATTCATGATGCATTTGAGGATTTGAGACTCGGCGCCGATCGACATATTGGACGGAGTGGATTCTCATAACACAATCATCACTGATATCGTTTTTTCGTAAAGATTGTGTCTTTAATACAATCAATATATATTATATATGTGGTATCCGGAATTAATTAATTTTCAATGTCAATAGATGTTTCGCAGTTCATGGTCCGAGGTACACGCAACGCTGTCTCTACATTCAAGACCAAGCGTGAGGTCAGATCACTATATTTCTTACCAAATAAATGATAATAAAACAAAGAAGTATATTATATCGTATCCATGTGGATCATGACTCGAGAACACAACAAGTAATTAACACGTAACCTTTATTATTATCCAAGCAACACAAATCAAGAGAGAAGATTATAAATATAGACTTGAAAATAAAGATAGGAATAAAACCAGATATAAAAGATCAATTTTGTGGATGTATTTAACCTAACCAAATTCATGCAATTAACCTATTAACTGCTTACCAATTTAATCCACATTCGCATGAAGGATCACTAATGTAACTATAGTTTCCGCGGACAACCTATAGTAGTGGGTTAGCCTAAACTCTATCTCCGCCGGGTCTCAAGAGAAGTAAGCTAATTACCAAAAGCACACAAAGATATAACCTCCTAGCAGCTCACCTATTCCGCTTCGGGTCTCAAGCAAAACTATATTATAAATTCCAGATATCGACTATGCAATTAATTCCGCTAGGACATCAATCACATAACTAGCATGCATAGATATTGATCGTATACCAACACATGAGAATTAAAGCCAAGAACTATAAATCATGAAGGACCAGAAACAAGATCAACAGATAAATTATACGAATCTAGTCGACATACAAACCCCGGGATCAATACTGGAAATTAGCTACTCATAATTAAACTATCAAAACAATAAATAATTAAAGATGACATGAATTGAGATAAATAGATAAAACCGATAATTCCACGTATTTAACAACGTAACACTTCAATCCGTAGACGTAAATCGAAATCCAAAACTAACTATGAAACCGGAATCAATTCAAACTAAATCACCGAATGTAATAAAAGCTTAATGTTAAAAGATATTCGCTTGGGTCGAATTAAAATCTGCCTCGCCTCTAAGGTTGCATGCAGCCTTCCGCTGTCCGCCTCGATATAATCCAAAACCCTACTTTAATTCTTGATCGCGAGTCTTCATCATGGTGAAAAAGTCGCGATGTTGTCGCGACCATCGCTCCGCAAGATAGTCACATCTTCCGTCGCGATGTTAAATCGCGATGGGCTCGCGATAGTCCTCCTCACGTTTTCGTACCTTTGGTCGCTGATGGTAATGAGCATGCCGGTCGCGAGTCATCCATTTTATGCGCCAGATTCAACATCGGGCCATGCGAGTCTTCATCATGAAGTTAATCGCGATACAAGGTCGCGAGGAAAGATTTCAGATTCTCGCCGTAACAGCCGCGAGGATTCCTTATAACTCCCAATCCTTGTCATGCTGCGGTGTGTGTCTTCCATTTCGTATAAAACCTATGCTAAACAACACAAACTACACAATGCATCATATCTTTCAAGACATTCAAATATAACATAAACGCAGCTCAACCAATCAATTATCACTTAGAAATAGGACAAATATAACCCAATAAAACATGTAAAATGAGGCTTATCAACTCCCCAACTTACCCTTTGTTTGTCCTCAAACAAATTAAAACAAGAGAGAGATTTACCAACGAGAGCATGAGTCGAAATGACAAAAGAATAAGTTCTCGTAGCAATGAGCAAAGCTAATAAAACAGACATAAACATATTTCATTAAACTCACATATCATAAAAACTCATAAGCACAAGCCTTCTCGAACTTGATTCCTCACGATATGGATATATATATATATAAAATCTCAACCACTCAAGTGTAACAAAGGGAATGTGTTACTCTCAACATTTAAACATACATGGAATCTACCATAAGCTTGCAAATCGCCTAATTCTCCATTGCTCAAATATGTGCTCAAGAATTAAAATCAAGAAGGTCTTATAATAGGTTATAGTGTAGGCTTTTGTAAGGCAAGATATATTTGGGCAAAGTGACTTATAATCCCATAAAGACAAACATCATAAATACAAGACATAATCCCCAAATTTTCACACTCCATTGCAAACCCTTACACCAAAGAGTCATTTTTCTTTCAAGAACTCCACGCTTTAACATACAAGTGATATAATCATCTTAAAGCATTAGCTACTTACCCATTTATGTTCTTTTCACACACTTGTGTTATTTATTTTTTTATTTTTTATTTTGAACTTATATGGGTAAGCAACTATTTTAATAATCACTTTCTCATTATCTATTTTCTTTCTTTCCTTTCTTTTTCTCAACCCTCAATTTAAGCAACCAAAAATCACACTAACAACCAAACCCAACCCACTGGCCACAATGAAAGAACAAGGTAGGCTCTCACGGGCCCACATGTTAGTGTTGACAAAGTCAAAAAGAATGCCTAATATCATCTCATAATTCTTAAGCACATCAATGCAACCTCGAAAAAGAGCTAGAGCAAGTTCTAGAGAAACACATGCTATTTAAACTAATCACACCGTAAGAAACAAGACCAAATGATATGACAACAGAACCTGAAGTCTCATGTTTCAAAAATATAATCAAGTTCTCAAGGCTCACAACTCACAACAATCACGACACGCTTCATCTCACAAAAACCGCTGCAATCAATTTTTCTAATAAAACACCTCATCATCGTGCTGTCATTCCACTCAACCTAAAATGACACAAGACCAAAACAGAAACACAAAACAAAACAAAACAAAAATACAAACAAAACAAACAAAAACAAGGAACGAACACAAAAGATAAAACAAAGAGCAAGAAGAAGATAAAGAAATCAAAGCTCATCATGGAGGTGGTGGTGGATGATATGGCCACGAGCTATGCATGTCCCGCAGAGCTTGAGATATTGTCGTTGTATCACGCCCCCTCGCCCATCGCCGCCGCTTTTCCTTTGTCGCCGCCGCTTCCTCAAAGAAATTATGCTTGAGCAAAGCGATATCATTCCCGCATCCCTTCTTATTCCAAAGAACTGATCATCAAAATAGAGGTGATCCTCCGTCCGCCATCTATATACTCATGCAGCCTCTTGATGTCGCGTGTCGATGCGTGTCATAAACTGCTCCTCCATAGCATATATCGAAGTCTCGGTGCTCGTGATACGAATCGGACGATGACCCCGCCGTGCTCCTCCGCAGGCCAGGCTCATCTCCTCCTCGCTCGTAAGCGGCTTCCTCTCTCGCCGAGCTTCTATGTTGCTCCCCGCCTCCGTGTCGACGCGGGCACATCAGTCAAGGGTCATAGATGATCGGGGTCCTCATCGTGATATTATGTATCGACACCCCGAAGTCTCAATCGGTGAGAGAGCTACGTCGCAAAGCTCAAACACCATGTTTCCGCCTATCCGTGTGATCTTCCACAACAGCCATCCTTTCTTGGCTTGAAGAAATGCATATAATTGAGGGCTCGTCGATCAAGATATACCTCTCGAGTGATCGGCTCACAAACGGGCTACGCTGAATACGTGGCTATGGGGTAATCATTCCCTCACAATGATGCTAGCCTCAACTTGGGCTTGAGCCTCAAAATGCTCGCCGTAAGATACGCTTATACTCATCGGTCGCCCTTCCGTGGTCGCTAAAATGTGCATGTTCCGCACTCGAACTTTTCCAAGATTGTCTCCCAGCAGACACCGAAGTGATCATCCCGTGGAAGTATCTCATTGCCGGTTTCGATTGATGCAAATGAGGATGTCCGTGGCTATATGCTTGAATTTTCAACTTCCATCCATGCCAACTCCTGCCTCGTAAGGCTTTGATATTCACCCTACTTTCTCCCGTGATACATGGTTTCGGGGTCCTCGTGATAATCTCCTGCAAATCTTCAAAAGATAATTCACGCCTCGATTCCCCAACTGAAACTCATATGCAAAAGATCCATTCTCGCTTCGTGAAGTCGTATGTGGATAGGAATTCCAAAGTTATAGATCTATGAGTGAACCAGCTTCCTGAATACCCAAGGAATCCCACCCCTCAAAGTAGCATCATCACATCATCTAAAATCCCCATATCATGCAAGATCCTTCGATGTGCGAATCTTGTCACGATCTCTAAACTCGATAATCTTTCCCATCGCTCATATGCCTCCGCTGTGTGCAATGTAATACTCCTCTAGCGATTGATGAGGCTCTGAACACCCTCAATCTCACCGATGTTGACGGCATTTTACCTTTCCTCGCTACCGACGCTTTACTTAACGGCATAATGATTCCCGCAATAAAATTAATTAAATCAGATATTCTCCAACAAGAATACTCTCGACCCAATGCACAACAATAATACAGTGGAAAATCATCAGCTTGGCCCAAACAACAATATTTCATCTAAACACATCGAATTTCTCAACTCCCCAAACCGATGTATTTCCCAATAGCTCAATATTTCATCCTCAGATTACGATAATATCAAAATCTAGCATCATGTCATATGAATATTTCTAAAATGACACCCAATGACGCTTAATCTCACAAGTTACCCAACTCTTCAACAATATAATTTCAATAATTTCTCCAATTAAATCCACAAACACTCATAGGGAAATCAAGTAAATTCATACTTTTATCATCAATGTGAACACATATGAGTATTTAATTTAATCTAAACAATGCAAGAACAATTACGAGAAAGAAAAAATCACGACACACCTAATTCTCGGAATTTATTCGTCTCAAATCGCAAGAAAACACGGCTCCGCGAGCCAACCTCATGAGTGAAGCCTCAATGATATCGCGACCAACCGCGCAAGCAAAGAATCTAATTCGTAAAAAGAACAATGAAATTACTCACCTTGGTCGCTAAAAAGAGAAGCTTCATGAAAGTGAGTGGGTGAGAGTTGCATCGGAAGGCGGCGCGACCTGTGACTGGATAAAACCCTCACCGAGTCATGACACGGTCTCGCTGAAAAGGTCGCGATAACAAGTCGCTAAGTAAACTTACCTCGATTCCGCTGGGCTCACGAAAAGACTAACAGAAAGTTTCATGATACTGGTCGCTAAGTCAATTTGTTTTGCTGCTCATGGGTCGGGCTCGGGCTAAATATGATCGCCTCGGGCTTCTTAGCCCCGCGAGGTAAGTCGCAAAATGGGCTCGCTTCATATTCGCTGAACGATTCTCGCGACTCATCTCAATTAGCTTCCGCGAGGCGTGAATCGAGTTTCTTCGAAATCTTCAATCAACCACCAATTTCTAACCTTTAAACTTAAGCTACCCAACCAACACAAACAGATCAAAACAAAACAAAACTAACAAGTAAACAAAAAACGAAACAAGACAAAAATAAAATCACTGTTACCTCCCAATCAAGGCTTAATTTAACGCCTTTAGCTAGACTATTACCTCAATCACTGGGATTCTCAAATAACGCCAACTCACTCACTTCCTTCCCATGAGATCTAAAATAAAATTTCAACGATGCCCATTGATTGTAAACGATTACCATCCGCCTTTGAAAAGTTCAAATGTGCCATTATGATTGCTCTTTTCAATGGTATACTATCCCAACCATTTTGATCAGTAGCTTGCCTCGAACAGACGTAATACGAGAATTGTAAACAAGACCTCATCCCCTGTGAGCAAAGTCTCTTCTTCGATGTTAAAGTCGTGAAACGCTTGCTCTCTCTTTGTAGATCTTGAGTTCTCAAATGCTTGATTTCTTCACCATCATCTAACTCCGCAATCCTTCTCTCGGTATGTCCCAGCTAAGAAATCTGATTTATCCTCCGGTTGCCCAACAGGCCAGGTTCAATCTCGATGTAAATGACATGATTTTCCAAACACAAGTTGATACGGGACATACCAATGGGTGTTTCAGATGCCGTCCTATAGGCCCATAGTGCATCATCTAAATGTTTTGCCCAATCCTTCTTGTTGACAATGGACTTCTCCAAAATCGCTTGATCTCTCGATTTGCCAACTCGCTTGACCATTAGCTTGTGGGTGGTATGGTGTCGTAACCTTGTGCTTGACCAGATTTGGCTAACATTGTCACCAACCACCTATTATCGCTGGTCCCCCATCATCAAGCAAAGCTTCCTGAGTTCCATACCGAGACATAATATTCTTATGCAAGAACTTAATCACCACTTTAGAATCATTGGTGGTCAGTAGTCCACCCACCTAGAGACATATTCCATCGTGTTGCAAAATATAAGCAAAACCACAAGAATTTGGGAAAGGTCCCATAAAATCAATAATTTCCATACATCAAACAATTCAACCTCAACCATGATGTTTTGCGGCATCTCATCCCTTTGAAATATTACCCATCCCTTCGCATCTATCACATTCTTCGACAAAGCGTGACAATCCTTATAGATAGATGGCCAAGAAAATCCACTTTGATCGATCTTCACGGCTGCTTCTATTAGCTCCAAAGTGACCTCCCTGTGGCCTGACACTTGGCTTAATGATCTTATTCCATTGGGATTGATGAACAGTGTACGGATAAAGCCATCAGCACATCGCCTATATTGTATACGATCTTCCCAATAATAAAATTTTGATCATGCACAAACTTCTTCCTTCGTAGTCTTGTAGACCTTCCGGATTTTCTCCGATCACCAAATAATTTACAAAATCAAGATACTCATGGTGAGTGATCAAGAATTACAAATACCGCATCATCCGAAAATGCTCTTGATATGCACATGTGGGTGATCGCTTCTATCGTTTCTCTAATCGAGATAAGTGATCGGCTACTACATTCTCACACCCTTTCGATCCCGAATTTCCATATCAAATTCTGCAACAATAAAATCCAACGAACTGACGTGGCTTCAATCCTTCTTGTCAGCAGAAACGATAGCTGCATGGTCACAGCACAAGGTGTGGGAACCCACTAAATATGGACGAAATTTATCAAAAGCATACTACCGCCAATAACTCTTTTCAAGTTGTGGTATAATTCATCCGAAAGGGTAATCCAATGTCTTTGCTAGCATGTAGTATATGACCTTGAAAATTTTATCCTCTTCGACCCAAAATAGCCCATTGCCCAATCACCGCATCACACATCAATTCGAATCTGCACCTAACTGGGAAATAAGAACATGTAGTAGTAATGAGCTTTTAAAATTTCAAAAGCTTCTAAACAATCTTGGTGAAATAAATTTAACATCTTTTCTAACAAATTACACAAAGGTTTGGTGATCTTAGAAAATTCAGAGATGCGTTTCTGTAGAATCCAAAGATGTCCCAAAAACTTCGGACCGACTTCACATTTGTTGGTGGATAGTAATTTTCAATGGCTACCACCTCCGCCTCTATCAACCTCCGCCGTCCGCCGCTTAAACTCTATGTCCCAACACAATACCTTCTTTACCATAAAATGATATTTTCCCAATTCAAACAAGGCGTACGTATCCTCGCATCGTTGCAACACCGCTAAGATTATCAAGACAAACATCAAAAGAGGATCCAAATACGTAAAAATCATCCATAAATACCTCCATGATGTTTTCTATTAAACCATGAAAATTGCCATCATGCACCATAAATGTGGCTCGGTGCATTGCATAACCCAAATGGCATCCGTCTGAAACAAGACACCGTAGGGGCAAAAATGCTGTCTTGTGTTGATCTTCCTGAGCGCTGGGGATCCGATTGTATCCCGCAAACCATGCCAAGCAATAGAACTCATGACCGCCAACCTATCTAACATTTGATCAATAAAAGGTAAAGGAAGTGATCCTTACGGTGGCCGCATTTAATGCTCGGTAGTCGATGCACACCCTCCACCCAAAGGACCAATCGTGTTGCTATCAACTCATTATTTTCATCTTTGATCACCGCCATCCCTCCTTTCTTTGAGACAACTTTGTGGGACTTACCCAACTCACCGCTTGGATATGGCATATATCATCCCTAAGGCCTAAAAGTTTCGTAACCTCTTTTCTTACCACTCGTGACAGCCGGATTTAATCTACCGAGGTTGCACCCTGGTCTATTCTCGGATTCCAACAAAATTCGGTGCATGCACAAAGACGGACTCGATTCCCTTAATATCCCAATGGTCCAACCTATAGCTTCCTCAGATTTCTCAAAACTCTAAAAGTTTCTCCACCTTGCAGGATTAGCAAAGCGTAAACAATAACCGGTAAGTATCATTATCTCCAAAACGAATAATTTATGACATCCGCGCAGGGTTTCATCGAGTTTGGGTGTATCCGGTTTCCATCACGGTTTCTTCTCTCACGATGAACTTTTCTCAATGCCCCCCATCACTGATCGATGAATATCCGCACGAGACTCGCTTAGAAACGGGAGTGGTATCAAGCCACGTATAAATATTCTAAAATTTCATCACAAGCTTCATCTAGATCATTATAAGAGAAAAGAGAATTTCTTATGCAATCGCTTCTAGCTTATCGCCTTTGAGACTGTAAAAAGTGCGAAGGTAAGATTGAGCAACAACTCTAACTGAGTTATCATGTCTCTCACGGCATCATAAATCGAGATTTTGAGCCCTCCTTGTTCAACCTAAAAGTTAGATCACCATCCCAAGACATCAATTAAAGCTCGACCAAAGAGCTAGAAAAGGTCGATTCTAAGATTAATGGCTGATTTTTATCTTCGTGCATATCCAAAATCACAAAATCAACTAGAAAGACAAAATTCAATTCTTACCGTAACATCTTCAACAACTTTGGGTAAGAAGACTGCACCACCATCAATAAGGATATTGTGGTCGGTTTCATCTCGCCGATCTCCAAACGGTTGAAAATTGAAAGTGGCATCAAGTTAATGCTTGCTCCCAAATCACACAACACGTTAGTGAAAGTATGCTCCAACTCGCACACCAAAGTAAAGCCTCCCGGATCTTTTTGTTTGAGTGGCAACTTCTCCGATTATTATAGCACCGCATTCTTCTAAAAGATTGATTGTCTCAAATTTACCCAACTTCTTTGCTTTACATCGCATCCTTAAGGAATTTAATATATCGTGCATATCTCAAGCCGCATCAAGGAGAGGTATATTGATATTTACTTTTCAAACATCTCCATAAACGAAGTAGCTTAGCATCGTATTTTTGCTTTCCTAAACGTTGAGGAAAGGGTGCTGTTGAATAACACGACGATTGGTCTTCACGCCTCCGTGAATTCGCGATCGCTGGCTTTCTATCTCTCTCGCGAGCCATTCTCTCTTCGCTCATGCGCTGCTTCTCACCCTTCGCCTCGTTGGTCGCGATGATTCCTCGCGATGACGAGTCGCGAGGTCCTCCATCTCTGGCTCGAGTACGCCTTGCGAAATTTTCTCGCGAGTAGTGAGTCGCGATGTCTTCTTTCTTCAAAGCGATGATTTCTCGAATGACTTGAATTCGCTTCTCTTCTCGCTGGCTCACTCCATGAGGCGTGAATTGTTCCGCGCTTATTCGATCTTCTTCCTCCCTTTCATACTCCGGATGATTTATGTAAGATTTTCCACTTCGCGCCTGAATGGCATTCACATGATTCCGAGGTATCCGATTTTTCGATTCTCGCTCAGACATTTTGAAATCTGACCCCCTCGGAACCCCTGGGCCTCTCTATCCATCTCGCCATCCTATTTGATTTTCCACCATCTCGAGTTGTTTTCCAATCGCGATAGTGATATTGATGGAACCGATGAGCATTTCCAACATATTTATTCGATGCCCCGTCTCGCCAGATTCGAGTGTTTCATACACGGTTGTTGATGATTTGTCATAATCACCGATTACTCATTAAGAGTTGTCGCAACATCTCTTCGACATCAGCTTCTTGGCTCCATTAATGACTCCATTATTTACAACAAACCTGTGGTGGTTGCTGTGCATTCTTTAGCATTTCCATAGGACAAATTAGGTGATTTCTATTATTCTGATGACATTCGGATTTGCACCCCGATTTCTTTGAAACCTCGACGAACATTATTCCTCCGATTCACAAAATTAGCCTCTTCAAGATCCCGTGCCATTAAATACCATCTCGCTTTCTTTTCTTCTTCACATTCCTCGCTGTAAGGCTTTGAACTTTTCTAAGAGATCATCGTACTTACTATCCACCCTGTAGTGTCGCATCTTCCATGGTCGCCTCCTCCATCTACCACCGATAGTCAGTAGATGCCATCTCCTCAATTATCCTCAACGCCCATCTATACTTCCGCCGAGAAGGCATCCTCCGTCAAGCAGATCTACATTACTTGCTGTGCTGACAATGCACTAATCGTGAGAACTGTGTTACTCACTGCTCTGTGAGAATAACCATGTTGTGACATTTTCGCAGTGAGACTTCAATCTTTCCTGTGCTTCAAATAACGACTCATCTCCCAATTGTGAGAAATGAGAAATCTCAAAGAATGATTTTCCGAGCCTTAGCAAGTGTGGAAAGTATTTAGATAGAAATTTCGCAGTCGCTCCCATGTACTAATTCCTCGATCTCGCTCTAATCCTCGAACCATTCTTTAGCTTGGTTTCTCAACGAAACACAAACATCCGCATTCGGATGGCATCACCGCACTCCATTCGCTTGATTGTATCACGATATCGATAACGCCTAAATGTGCATTGGTCTTCAAGCAACCCCTCCCCAAACTGCTCGCCAGTATCATACTAATGTAGGCGCTGCTTAAGCTCGAAATTATTCGTGATTAACATTCGCCCCCATCCTCCACCTTGGAACAGCATCCGCTGCTGCGGTCTGACATCCTCGATTCAACGTACGGGTGGTGGTCGCCTCAATCTGCCCATTCGATTATTCAACGCCAGCCACCAAATCTCGCCAAGATTTCTCTAACTCGCTATCCGCCATGGCCCGGTCTGTCTCGCCATTGCTTGTCTTCTTTCTCTGCCTCCTCTTATGGGATCTTTTCAATCTCAAGATCTAAAGGAATAATTTCTTTCCTTCGAGATCTTGTAATCACGCATCACGCAGAGAAGTTATATAAAACCAAGTCGTAACTAAAAAGTAACTCTTAAATAAAACAATAAAAATATTTTTATTTATATATATATATATATATATTTTTTTAAACGTCAATTAATAACTACAATCCGTAAAATTATCATCAGTGAAATCTAAACAATCCCCTATAACGGCGCCTAAAATTTGATCACTATATTTCTTACCAAATAAATGATAATAAAACAAAGAAATATATTATATCGTATCCATTGTGGACCAGCGACTCGAGAACACAAAGTAATTAACATGTAACCTTTATTATTATCCAAGCAACACAAATCAAGAGAGAAGATTATAAATCTAGACTTGAAAATAAAGATAGGAATAAAACCAGTATATAAAAGATCAATTCTGTGGGATGTATTTAACCTAACCAAATTCATGCAATTAACCTATTAATCTGCTTACCAATTTAATCCACATTCGTATTAAGGATCACTAATGTAACTATAGTTTCACCTCGACAACCTATAGTAGTGGGTTAGCCTAAACTCTATCTCCGCGGGTCTCAAGAGAAGTAAGCTAATTACCAAAAGCACACAAAGATATAACCTCCTACAATTCACCTATCTCCGCCTTGTCTCAAGGCAAAACTATATTATAAATTCCAGATATCGACTTATGCAATTAATTCCGCAGGACATCAATCACATAACTAGCATGCATAGATATTGATCGATACCAACACATGAGAATTAAAGCCAAGAACTATAAATCATGAAGGACGGCAAAACAAGATCAACAGATAAATTATACGTAATCTAGTCGTATATACAAACCCCGTGATCAATAATGGAAATTAGCTACTCATAATTAAACTATCAAAACAATAAATAATTAAAGATGACAATGAATTGAGATAAATAGATAAACCGATAATTCCACGATGAACAACGAACACTGAATCCGTACGTAAATCGAAATCCAAAACTAACTATGAAACCGGAATCAAGTCAAACTAAATCACCGAATGTAATAAAAGCTTAATGTTAAAAGATGTTCTGCTTGGTCGAATTAAAATCGTCCTCTTCGCCTCTAAGGTTGCGCTGTGCCTGTCCTACCGATATACTCCAAAACCCTACTTTAATTGGATCGCGAGTCTTCATCGCGAGGAAAAGTTGCATGTTAAGTCGCCACCATCGCTCCAAGATAGCTTCGCGATCTTCTGTCAGCGATGTTAAGTCCGCGCCGGGTCGCGATAGTCCTCCGTGTTTCTTCGCGACCTTTGGTCGCGATGGTATGAGCGCCTGTCAGTCATGAGTCATCCATTTTATACAAGATTCAACATCGCCTTCGCGAAGTCTTCATCATGTGAGTTAATCGCGATAGCGTGGTCGCGAGGAAAGATTTCAGATTCTCGCCGTAATCACATGAGGATCTCTTCGAACTCCCAACTTTCAGACGCAGCGTGTGTCTTCCATTTCGTGATAAAAACCTATGCTAAAACAACACAAACTACACACGGCATCATATCTTTCAAGACATCTCAAATATAAACATAAATGCACTCAACCAATCAATTATCACTTAGAAATAGGACAAATATAACCCAATAAAACATGTAAACGAGGCTTATCGAGGCACCATCGATCTTTACCCCGAGAGTATTGGGTTTACACAGGCACCACCGCATTGATGGCAGCTTGTCCTCGGCTTTGCTCTACATAGACCATGGTTACGTACACGCAGTAACCTATTTAATACAATAAGTTGCAAAATTGAAAATTTCCTTGTTTATTTTCTAAATATTAATTTTATAGATCATCATCCCATGCATCATCGAGTGGAGTTTCGATATGTCGCGTGATATGCACTCGGTCATTGCTTGCCGCTCGACTCGCAACGCCGGCGGATGGACAATGATCAATTAGATACGAGGATGATGGACTGTCAGGTAAATTGAATAGATTATTGCGGCCGCTCTCGATATTCTCTAGATGGTTCAAATAACTCCCACCAAATACCACCATGGAACAATGATGCGCATTATTAACACCAAATTTCAATCTTCGTGAGTAGTATTCAACAGACTGACGATTTCTCAATGATGGTCCATTTGCGGCACGATCAGAGAACGCCTTATTTCTCGTTCACCGAGCATCGAACGGGTATGTCTAATGCTTTAGCTTATAGAGAAGATAGGTGGAAGTATATATATGAGTTATGTGAAATATAATGGCTTTGAGTTTGTCGAGCTGCAGAGGATGATGATTACTTTTATATTATCTCATGTAATAGATCTTCATTACAATGTCAATTCAATGGATTAATTTAATTTCAATTTCAATTTCAATTCAATTCCTTTAGTGTACAATCTTCAATATCAATAACAAATAACAATGATGACGTGGATAATAATGTTAATAATGTCTTTACATGAATAAGTGCTTAATTATAATGTAAATCAAATACAAGTTGTAATTCAAATACAAGTTGTTCTTCAAATAATAATAATAATAATAGGTTTCAAATAACCAATTATAATACCAATAAAAATAGTATTATAATATCAATAACAAATAATAATAATAATAATGTATTTACATGAATAAGTGTTTTCATTACAATGTCACCTGCCTCGACAAGTAGGACACTCCGACGAGTATGAGATTCACACACAAGCTACATGTCCGTGGTGCACGACTTCTACACTCGATCCCACTTCTGTTGATGACGACATTCGACCCACTTTCGCCGCCCATTGACGGACTCTATTAGAGGCATAATCTGTAATTCCAAAGATCCGGAGGAACAATCCAACTAGACTGCAATGAACAGATTGATCCGATATTAGTATGCTTCGCTAGCTTTGCGTAACGGTAGTACTCCCCACATAGTTAGATATATGGTGACCTTTATGACTAAAAAATATATATAATCAATTATATATAATTGAAATTAATTTGATAAAAAAATTAACATAATTAAACTTAAATTGCACTCATATAGCCGCAACAACATGAGAACACTAGATTATATCCATATCCCACTCCAAACACGAACGTGATTATGGATTGAGATTCACTCAAAGTTTTGCTTCCGTGCTTGACTTGAAAAGTGGAGTCCTACGAGGCACTACATCGTGATCGCTGATAGTTCCATTGATACCATCATTCATCTTACGCGTCAGTGGTCAATTCACCGCTGCACTTTGCTACTTCATGTCTCTCATCGAACCATTTTTTCAGAATGTGACGGATCGCCTCAATCATTGAGCAAATTGGCAATCGCCCGCACCCACAATAATCGAGAATCGAATGATTCGGCAATGTTCAATGTCATAAACAGTAGCGCCTAACGGGCACTCGTGGATTCAGCCCACTGCACTCCAACCTCCACCAACTTGGTATATGCGCCACTACCATCAGCCTTCACGAGACTTTAACATAGCCATCGCTTTTCAAAGTATGCATCTCGTACGCATATGTCGGCTTTCTGAATAACTTTACGGATGGTTTCAAACGGGGTGATTTTTTTCAAAGATGGTGGTAGTATAATCGTGTGTTGCATCGTGTTAGACACACTTAACCGCATTCATTATAATCGACATGGGCATCTCAAACAATCAACATCTCCGGATTCGATCCATAAGCGCTTTGTAGTCGAGATGTAAACCAAGTCCATGAGACATCATTCTCAATCGGACCAATTCCATAAGCTAATGGAAAACTTGCTCGTTGTCGCCCTTTGTCACGCCAATGAATAATATGCCTTTATCATGCGCTCCTTCGCGTATCATTCCACTACAATCACAGTGCTGAGGCACAATGTGTACGCTAACTGCATTGAACCGAAAGCAACAAAGAGGTGACGGAACCGACCATCCGTCCAATATCCAAGTCACCATCGAACCGGATTGCTCACCCGTAATATATGCAGATAACTCGTAGTAGTTGAAATGATTCTTCATGTCCACCGATATCATCTCGACGCCTCTATTACGGGCTCGCATTACTATATTATACGTAACGTGTACACCGTGACTCTTGCCGCAAATCAGCCATAATGGACCTCGGCTTTAGCACTTCACCATCTTCGTGTATTTTTCGTGATAAGTGTGCTGCAATTACACGGGCATTCACCTTCCTTACTCCGATATTTACTAGGTTTTGTGCGTAAGTATGTAAAGCATCAAACTTGCACAAACCAAAATCCACCCCGCCGCGACGCACGTAGTAGAAAAGGACATCAAGATGATATCGACATTTGAATGTAGTCCTCAAATTATCGGATCGAGGAATAACAAATTCTACTCGATATCTAAAATGTCATAGCCCCACGGATATCTTCGCCCACCTGTCGTCAAGATGGTGTAGGAAAACTAGGTTTAGCCTCGCCTCGGGATCCATCTCGATATTTAATTCACCATACATCGATTATATTCCTAGCATGCGCTATATAATTAATTGCAACACGTAGGGTTTTCTCGTGTTTACCTTTGAACTTCTGGGATGAACGGATCGATCGGATCGAGACTCGTGCTTTGATCTTCGGATCAGTATCCCGTCCGCCCAATCTCCAACGCCGAGCGAGGACGATCTATGGAGAATACTACAAGAAATCACTTAAACCCTAGCTAATTTTCGAGAATCACACTATGGAGGTGGACGAAAATTATGCTCTCAATTTGTGGATTAACCTCAATCTATCTCTTACCTTATATTTATAACGCACTACCATAATCCCATATGGAAAGGATTATTACTATAATCCTATATGGAAAGGATCTATGCATATCCCATAAATATAATAATATCCTTATAGGATAAAGAGAATCAAACTTTCCTTGCTGTGGTTGAAGGGCGCTGATTTCATCAAGAGTTACGGGCCCGGATGGGCCACCTCAGGATCAAATGCAAGGAACAAAGACGGGCCTCAAATAAATTAATTATCTTATGTTCACCTTTGAATATAAATTAATTTATAAACATTTATTCATGCCACAGAGAATAAACGTCGACTTACCCTTTATTGCCGAAGCGCGAGTCGGGCTTGCACTTAGACATTACTAATCCCCGTGATTAATATATCGAACGTCCATTAATTATTTATAGCATTCTCGATCGCTTAAAATAATTAATAGCTTTAATTCCTCAAGTAGTACCACTCAACCTTATTATTGTACTCTGAGCTAACTCAACCTCAGGTTTAGTACAATAAACCTTTGAGCTCCTTAAGGGACGCCATCATCCTATACGGATACGGTGACTGATACGTATAACCTAGCATGACATACAAGCATCGCCACCACCCAAGACGCGGAGAATATCAATAGAACATATAACCCTCACCCATAACAAGTCAAAGTGATGGTCAAGAACTCATACTCACCTAATACCTTATCGAGATTTAGTTCATCATAAGTCACCGAGATCTAGGTTCTTCACTACGGCCGATAGAAGAACTCATCTCATTGTGATCCTTCTCACGTCAGACGCATCGGCATAGACAAGCAACCAAGTCAAGTCACTTCTTATCTATACCGCACTTATACCGACAACTCGCCCTCAAGTTGTCTCACCGTGAAACTTTTTATATCCTCATTGTTTCGACCAATCATACGCATCAGTGATCTTCTACACACCGTATGATCTAACTTATATATGAGATAACGGGACATATATATGCAATCAAGTATTCAATTCAGATAGGAGATTGTAATAGTGGTAATGTGAAACATCAGATACAAGCTCAACCAAAATCGTCAAAGATACAACCAACAATCTCCCACTTTATACTAAAGCAAACTTTTAGTATACAATGTGTCTCTACTAGCTATTACAAACAAAACCATCACTTTGCTTCTCCCACTTATACAAAAGTTTCTTCTAAGGTGCCATCAAGCGCAATCCAAGTCCTCTAACGTGTCCGCGTAGACTTTTATGGCAGCTCTTCGTGAATGGATCCGCTAGGTTATCCGTCAGATCAATCTTCTCAATCAGCACGTCACCGCTCTAACGATTTCTGTGATGACATGGTACTTTGTCTCTATGTGTTTGGTCGCTTGTGGGTCCGTGGTTCCTTCGAAGTTCACATCGCACTGAAAGCATCACAGAACTATGATACCTTCGGGCAAACCAGTACCACATCTAGATCCATGAGGTAGTTCTCGAACATACATGCCCTCTTAGTTCCCTCCAAGCCGCCATATTCGCTTCCATGGTAGAGTCCGCAATGCATCGCCGCTTTGCACTGACCAGATACGGCCCACCTCCCAAGGTAAACACATAGCCCGAGGTAGACTTTCTTCATCACGTCAACTCTAAAACCGAGTCTCAGATAACCCAAAGGCACTAGACTATCTACATGGTAAACTAAGCCTATAATCTCGAGTCATTTTCGTGTACTTGAGTATATGCTTTCATCGCAATTCAATGAGCTTGTCCTGTGGTTAGATCGACATCTAGCTACTATGCCTACCGTGATAGCAGAGTATCGGGCCTCGTGCATAAGATTACGTACATGAGACTTCCTACGGCAAGCTTAAGGAACTTGTCTCATTTCTCTATCTCCTTTGTAAATATAGGTGATCGCGTTTTAGATAAAGGAACGCCATGTCCCGAAGGTAGCAATCCTTTCTTGGCGCCTGCATACTAAAACGAGTAATCACAAGATCAATGTAAGACGAGAGATAAGCTCAACATTTTCTCGCGATCTTGGTAAACCTTGATCCCAAGAATGTACGTGATCTCCTAAGTCTTCATTTGAACTCGATCGGATAACCAACTCTTTACGCCCTGAGCAACAGTTCCACGTTGTTTCCAACTAGAAGAATGTCATATACATAAAGTGCAAGAAATACCACATCACTACACATCTAACCGATACACACAACTCTCGCTAGGCAACCTGGTAAATCCATAGGACTTTACCACCGCCAAAGCCGTAAGTTCCATGATCGGAGGCCTGCTTAAGCTTCCATACTAGATGCTCTTCACCCTTTACCACATAACCCTTGTGTTGCCGTATAGTAGATGTCTCTACCTTCCTCAAGGTAAATGCTTAGAAAAGAGGTTTTAACATCCATTTGCCAAACCTCTAGTTCAAGTGGGTCGCTATGGCTAGAAGAATTCGATGGACTTGCATTCATTACAAAGTAAAAGGTCTCATCGAATCGATGCCTCAACTGAGTGTACCTTTCGCCACAAGCCCGGCTTTAAAAGTCGAAACCTCTCCATCGTAATCTCTTCCTTTCAGATATCCACTTACTACCTATGGCTTTCACCATCCTGTAGAGGTGTCTTTCATATACATCCATAGCCGTCATGGATTCCATTTCTAAGTCCATAGCGGTGTGCCATGATCTTGCATCAATGTCTTGTAGACGTTTCAGTATGTCCCATGGTCGATTATTGCCTGCTCGCTTCCGACTAAATTCAAGATTCTCCCACGAATATAAATCGCTCGGCCGACGTAACAACCCTCCCACTACGACGAGGTTCTACAGCACTATGGCAATGGTAAGCGTAAACTTGTGGTTCTCATCTTGCACAACATGCCGGGTATCACTCAGCATTGTACGGTCGGTATCTCCAAGTGAACTCCACCCACTTCAATTTCTTCAATATCCGTGTCGATCCCTCCCACTAGACTCGACATCTCGCACCTTTCGCCTAATCGGTGGTGGAATACAATCATCTTCTAATTTTTGAAGAATGATTTCAACTTTGATTTATGATTTTCATGTAGTCCTCTTCAAGAATCGAGCATTAGTGCTAACAATGACCTTCCGATCCTTAGGACTATAGAATAAACCACCTTCGCTCTTCATGATAGCTAATAAACAAATTTTATGCCGATCTAGCCTCCAACTTGTCGTTCTTCTTGTTCAAAGACATGTGCCGGATCTCCCCATATCCTTATGTGTTTAAACCGGCTTGCGCCCAAACCACAACCCGAAAGCGGTCTTTTCGATCGACTTGACGGTACTAGATTCAAAGAAGTATACCGCTTCTAAGGCATACCCCCGTAACTAAATAGGCAATGTAGCATAACTCATCATAGATCTAACCATTTTCAAAAGAGTCCTATTTCTTCGCCCGACACACCATTGCTCATGGTGTGCGTTAGAAGCGCTACCGGGATGTAATCCCACACTTCACTAGATAGTCTATAAACTCGTTATCGAGGTATTCACACCGCGACCGCATCAAGCAGCGACTTGATACTCTACCTAGCTTCGCTCCACTTCCGCCTTAAACTCTTCGAATTTCTCAAAGCATCTGCACATGCAAGTTATATACGATCCGCACCTCGAGTAATCGCCAATGAAAGTGACAAAATACTGCACTTCTCCACGAGCCTGTGTGGACATCGGTCCACACAGCTCTAATGGACTAACCCAATATTCTTTCGCTCTATAACCCTTCGCTGATGGTCTCGTCGACATCTTACCTTCTATAAGATTCATGCAGATCGGAAACGGAGTAACCGTGAGATAACCCAACGCCCATTCTTAGCCGCCTGATCCTATTTAGATTGATGTGACTCATCTAAGATGCCAGTAGAAAAGTGGTGTCATCTCATAAGAAAACTTTCTTTTTAGGGTTTGTAGAAGATGCAACATAGTTATAGGTATTATGTTTTGCGTAGATAGTATAAAGCTTATCGGAAGCAGCTTGGTCGAGCTTGTATACAATGTTTCCTCATTACCACTATTACAATCTCCTATCCGAATTGTTTACCCGATTGCATATGTATGTCCCTTATCTCATATATAAGTTAGATCATACATTGTGTTGTAGATCACGTAAGTCCGTATGATTGGTCGAGCTTAATGAGATATAAAAGAATCACAACCGAGACAACTTGAGGACGAGTTGTCGGTATAGCCGTGGTATAGATAAGAAGCTAACTTGACTTGGTTGCTTGTCTGCCTTTGTGCGCCTCGACGTATTGATGGATCACAAGGAGATAAGTTCTTCTATCTCGACCGTCGTGAAGAACCTAGATCTCGGTGACTTTATTTATGATCTAAACCTCGATAAGGTATTAGGTGAGTATGAGTTGATGACCATCACTTTGACTTGCTATGGGTGAGGTTACATGAGATAACCCAAGATTCTCTTCATCTTGGGTAGTGGCGATCTTGTATGTCATGCTAGTTACCCGTATTAGTCACCGTATCCGCTAGGATGATGATGTCCTTAAGGAGCTCAAAAGGTTTATTGTACTAAACCTCGCAGTTAAGTTATCTCAAGTACAATAATAAGGTCGAGTGGTACTACTTAAGGAATTAAAGATATTAATTATTTTAGGCAGTCAGAAAGCTATAAATAATTAATGGACGTACGATATCTTAAATACGGGGATTCGTGAAGTCTAAGTGCAAGCCTGACTCAACTTTGGAAATAAAGGGGTAAGTCAACATTTATTCTCTAGTGGCATGAATAAATGTTTATGAATTAATTTATGTTACGGCCGAACATAAGATAATTAATTTATTTGAGGCCCATCTTTATTCCATGCATTTGATCCTCGGCTGGCCCATCCAGCCCTGGAGCTATGAAGAATTTCGCCTTTCCTTATAGAGTCCCTCCGACTCTAATTGATCATCTCTATCTTAAGTGTTATTATTATATTTATTAGATATGCATAAATTCTATCTTGATAGGATTTAGGATCGCATTATAAATATAAGGTGAGAAAAATCAAACACTAAACCTAAGAGAAGAATTTTCAAAATTACTATTCCAAATAGAGATTTTGAAAAACTCTAAGTAAGGAAGAAGGCGAATTTCTATAGCACTCTCATAGATCGTCCTCACTCGGCATTGAGTTTAGGCAATGGGATACAATCTAGAAGAACAAAGCACGAGTCTCGATCCATTGTTTCCGACAAATTCGCGGTAAACACGAGAAAACACCTCGTGTTGCAATTAATTATATAGGTGCATGCTAGGTATACAATCAATGTACGGTGAATTAAACATCCAAGATAGATCATCGGGAGGGTTAAAATCGATTTCCTACAATGGTATCGAGCCCGGGATCGTGATTCGCTCGCTGGATTAATTCACGCTTGATTTTAACTTGCGCATTAATTAATTGTGAATCCGCTGCTCATCGTGGCTCGCTTTATTTTATGTCGGATTTTGTTTGTCACCACAAGAAAATCGGTGGTTAGATTAGAGTTTTCTTGTAAATCTTATCGTAAAGAAGAACGAAGACAAAAGCATGAAGAACGAGGCGACGGAGGTTGGCGGACACGGCCGCAGACGGCACGGTGTGCGGGCGATGGCGATGGCACTGATGCTCGTTCGCAGCAGCACACACCGCAGCACGGCCGTGCATGGTCATCGGCAGCTCCGGACGAACGAGGCGAGGTCGTCGGCGGCAGATTGGCGAGACTGGGGGCACGGCTCGGCGGTGGGCGTGGGGCGCGTAGTTCTCACGTGGATGCCTCGGCACACCTCGGCGCTGAGCGTGCGTGCTCGGCGGATCTCGGCAGACGTAGGCGAGGCACTCGTTTATCGCACGGAAAACCTCAGTGTCCATCGGCGATCCTCGGCAGCACCGGGCGACGCGGGCGCGATTCGTCGTGAAACCACTCAGCGGCGCTTCGGCGACCTCATGCGGCGCATGAAACCTCAACCTGCGACAATGCTCGATGGAAGGACTCGGCAGCGCGCGTGCGAAATACTCGGTAGCTTCAGCGGGCCTCGGTGCGTGATTCTCGGCAGATCGCGCAGCGAGACTCGACCGACAAACTCGCGAGTCGCTGGGTCACCGACCACATCTCGACCGACAACAAGACGAGTCGCAGCACGGTTTCCTCGACGGACTCGGCGAGTTTTCTCAGAGACCTGGCGAGCTTTTCTCGGCAGCCTGGGCGAGCCTTCTCGGTGACGTCCCACAGCGGTCTCGGAGGTTCGGGCGATCGGGCGGCGAGCTCCTCAGTAGCTGCAGTAGAGGCGCGACGGCAGGCGGCGGATGTCTTGGTTGTGGCGCACGGGCGTGCCTCAGCGCACACGGCCAGCTCATATCATGACCCTACTGCCGACCAGACCCGATTTTTCGACCCAAACCCGATTTTTTGGTCGAACCGATTTTGATCTTGTTCGATTTTTGACCTTTCGGCCCGATCCTTCGCTTCGCCCGCTTTAAATTTTTCGCCCAAATCAGCTTTTGTTGAATCCAAATTGCGTGCCCGCGCGCGAGGTCTGCTGAGATTTTTATGAAGATCAGACTTTGCAAATTTATGTAATAAATTAGGCATGGAAGTACGAGATCCACGAGTGGACCGCGATGAACGAATTTATTTTATTTTTATTGTTCAAAGCATGCCGTGGATGTTTAAATAATGCAGTAGCATGCTATGTATGTTTAATTACGTAGATAAACATATTATATGTTTTCGTGATTGGATGCGCATAGTAAGCATGCTAAGTTTATCGCGTTTTTCAAGCATTTTTTAGAATTCTGCGAGCATGTTTTACATGTTGAGTTCTATAGAAAAGCATGCTAGGATTACGTGATCTGCATGGACAAACCTTTTGAAACAAAAGACTAAGCAAGTAACCCGACATATTATTTTCTAAAATTAAAATGTCAAGACCTCCACTTTTGATCTCTAAACAAAGCGATACGCACTGTGGGTAAACGTCCACACTCGTGGCTTGCTTGCACTGTTTGTCATAAGTTTGTTAGATGAGATTTCTAAATAAAACATTTTAATCTATTGAGAAGTGGGAGTTTCATGTGTAAACGTCCACACGCGTGGCATGCATATGTGATTTTCATAAGTTCTCTAGAGATAGATTTAAAATGAGATAACAAAGGAATTTGGATTTGAAGCGGTATGGTCCTAGTGAGTATGCCAATTCTAAGAATTCAAGTACAACTTCCCGCGAAGTCCCTTCTTGTGATAGTGATGTGGTCTAGTAAGGTCCAATCATTAATTTCATTTGTCATAAAGATAAGTTGACATGGATTGAAATTAAACGACTAAAAGGTATATTTTAGTCTAGTCGAGGGATTCATGTGTAAATGTCCACACGCGTGGCTTGCATGTGGAATTCCTTGGGCGATTGGAGGTTTCAATTAATATTGTTTTATCAAAAGGTTACAATATTATTTTGTTACGAATTATGTGCGATCGTATGCTTATGTGTTTACATTATCTTTTCGGATATGTCTCTTACATCGATTATCAATATGCTCGCACAAAATCCTCTATCCGGTCTAAATTTTATCGAGTGGAACGAAACATGGAATATGTTCTTATCAAAGAACACATGTTTGTTCTCACTACTCCCAAACCCAATGCCCTTATCGACGATCGACTAACGAGCAACGAGAGTCAGCGACTTTGCATAAGTCAAACAATATGGCCAAATGCTATATGATGACTACAATGTCCAAAGGCTTGCACCGCAACATCATCGATGGTAGACGAACTAAAATATGGTCAAGTCTCGAGAGTAAGTTTGGGCAATGGATCGGACAAGACGATTCCACACAATGAGAGAAATCTTGGCATGTAAGATGGAAGAAGGAACTGCCCATGAACATGTCTCCCACACGACTCATCTCATGGATAGTCTTGATCGGTTGGGAGGAGGTATCGACGGAAGCCAAGGACGATATCATCCTCAACACACCGCCCAAGTCTTTGAGAATTTTCGGCGTGAACGCGATCATGAGCAAGACCGAGTATACACTTAGTCGGGCTGCTTAATGATCTCGTGTCCGCGAAGGAGTCATGGGCAAGGAGCACATGCCCTGCTAGCACATCTAGGGCTCAAATTTTCCGTTGAAAATGGAAGAAGAAAAGGGCATCAAAGGTGGTAGAGGCAAAGGAACCAAGGGGAGTAGTGGGAGCAAGAACATGTTCGCCACCGGAGGCTTGAAAAGCCAAAGGAGATGGGCATGTGCTTCAAGCGCAAGGTGGGCATTGGAAGGCCAGTGCCCTATGCTCAAGGCTCAAGGTACGCCATTTGCTTTAGTAACTAAACATGTTTAGCGACTTGTTCTACTCATTCATGGGTAGTAGATACGGGTGCGATCGATCATGTTTGTTACACCTTGCGCGGTTCTTGCGGACAAGGAGTCATGATGGCGAGATAACAATCTCCATGGGCAACGCGCGAAATTCGAGGCCGTTGTAGTCGAGATGTTACTTTATGTTTTGATAGAACAATTTTAGTTTTAAAAGACGCTTTATATGTGCTGGAGTTTCATGAACCTTATTTCCGCTTCCAAACTATTTATTCACGGATATTCAAGATTTTTGATAGTGGTGTTTCTATCATAAGAAATGACGGTTATCTCGGTGGCACTTTATATAATTCGCTTTATACTATTTATGCCAAACATAATACCTTTAATTATGTTGCATCTACAAAGAAACCTTAAAAGAGAAAGTTTTCTTCTCAAGATGACACCACATTTCACCGGCATCTTAGATCGGGTCACATCAATCTAAATAGGATCCAAAGACCGGCTAAGAATGGGCGTTGGGATCTCACGCCATTCGCTTCCATCTGCGAATCAGATAGAAGGAAAGATGTCAACCGCACCTTCAAAGCGAAGTGTTATAGAGCCAAAGAAGTGTTGAGCTAGTCCATTCGACTGTGTGGACCTATGTCCATACAAGCTCGTGAAGGGTACGAGTATTTTGTCACTTTCATTGACAATTACTCAAGGTACGGATACATATACCTGCTTCACCGCAAGTCTGAATGCTTTGAGAAATTCAAAGAATTTAAGGCGAAAGTGGAGACGAAGCTTGGTAAAAGTATCAAGTCACTGTGGTCTTGTGATTGTTGGAAAATATGTACAAACAAGATGTAACTTGTCCGCGACATAAATCGAAATGTAAAAGTAGAAGAAGATCAAACAACAAATGAACTATAAAAAAGAAGTAAAATACAGATAACCGTATTCTAATGCCGTGTCGAGGAGGCCTCTTTCCGCAAGACGAGATACGCCCCGGTAGTGCTCTCGGTTGTGGCGTATCGTCCCCAAAGATGAAACGCAAAGATCTCGTAGGGTGGCAAAGACCACGTACCAACAAGTCTCACGAACTGGAATGAGGCGATGACAAAGCTTGGACACGAGTTGAGTCTGTAGAGAGTTTGGAATGCTGGAATGCAGATGTATAGTAGGTGGCTTATGCTGGGGAGACATGTCCTATTTATAGGTGTTGTCCCTGTTTGGTATGAATTTTTGCTTATTCTTGGTATTATTTTATATATTGTTTTCAGTAGTTTTTCCTATTTATGTCGTTGGTTTGATTGGTATTATCGATTCAGACTTATTTGGTTTGTTTTGATGTTTTGTAGAAAAATGACATTAAAAAGGATGAAATGAATCTTCTAAGATCTATCCTATATTGAAGAGCATCTCGATAGGAGTTCATAGCCGCAAACGGATTGCACCGAGTTTGACGAGAGAGAACGGAGCAAACAAATAAGTCGCAAGACGCCAGAGATGCGCATGGGCGAGCGCGTCCGGCGCTGGGTACGCCCCAACGCGCGCTTCACAGCCCAAACGCACGTTCGCCAGCGCCAACTCTAGTGCCCATTCCGCACAATGCGGCCACGGCCACGGCTGCACCTCATGCGTCTTCACAACGCGGCCACGGCCGCACCTCATGCATCTTCACAACACGGCCACGGCCGCACCTCATGCGTCTTCACAACGCGGCCACGGCCGCGCCTCATGCAACAGCGCTCCATCCACACCCAGCGCTCGCTTTCCCCCATGAAGGCGTTGCACCCAGCCAGCTGCATGCGGCGTCCGTGCAATGCTCAAGATTTTCAGCCTCGTGATCCCGTCCCAAGTTGGCAATGCGTCGCTCACCCAGAACTCCTCGCGTCCGTGACAAGGTCGCGTCTGGCTGGCTGGTGCGGAATTTTCTGCGCTTATAAATACAGACACACTGAAAACCCTAGTTACTTTTTCATTATTATTTTTTCCGCTTTTTAATTTCTTATGCTCGACGAGAATTCTCTTATTCAAGTAATTTAAGTATTGTTCTTTCTCCTTCTTCGATTGAAGAATTATCGATTCAGACTCAAGTTTGAATATCTATTCCATCGCTCGATTTTGTTCGTAAGTTTCTTCTATCGCTTTATTCGCCTTCTCGGATTTGATTGCTATTGATTTTTACGTCATTATGATTAATTTCAATATTTGCTTAAGTATTCTTATCTTCCATATAATCTTTTCGATTCATGCCTGTGGTTTATAATTTTGATTCCATGTTCTTCGATTTAGTGGTTTAATTCTTGTCTAGATAATTCATCCGCTTTGTCAATTTTCGCCAGTTAATTCGCCTTCCTTCTTTAATTATTCCTCGCCTAGGTAATCAATCAACCTCTTTGTGATTAGAGTGTTTAGAATTTAATTGCTTTCGTGTGGTAACTTAGTAACGCCTGCTAAGTTTTCCTTGAGAGATGACTCGGATCAACTTGCTCGCTAGACGACCTCGTTAGATTGTGAGGGACTTTATTAGTGATCTTTTAGTCCAAACAAATTTTGGCCGCTGTCGGGAAAACTTTAGCGCTTTTTATGTTACCGCTTTTCGCTTTTATTCTTCTCCTCGCTTTCTTATTTTTGCCATTGTTGTTTTTCTTCCATCGGTGCGTGTGATCCTCATTTGTAGTTGGTGTGTGTTAATGCAGGGTTACCAACAATGCGAATATGGGCAAACAGTCAGGGGGGAGGAAAGGTCGTCAGATTGGGCAACTTCTTCTTATGAAGCATGAGCCCAGCTCAACTCTTCCGAGGGATATCCGCAAAGCTATGGTCATCAAGCCTATGATCCCTACCATGAGCATCAAGCCTACAATCCCTCACTGGACCACCCACCTCCACCGCAAGATGAGGATCAAGCATACAATCCCTACTGGAGCAACCACCTCCGCAAGATCCGCACTCCACAACAAACCCTCCACCTCAAGATTCATACCCACAACAACCACCTTCACCTCAAGATTCATACCCAGCAGCCCTCCGCCTCAAGATCCATATCCACAGCTTGCCTGCCGCCTCCGCCATAACAAGACCCACAAGCCCGCCCACCTCCGTGGCCACTTGGGAGGATGAGTTCGCTCAAAAAGGAAGTTGTCCATTCAAAAATAGATGCTCATAACTCCACACTTCAGCAGTAGAGATGAAAATGGTACAACAATATCATGCTTAAGGAGTCATTGCAGGGAACGCAGAGAATGAACTTCCAATTCTTGAGAATGGGATAGGAGAGACATCGACGAGCCGCACAGCCACATGAGATGGAAAACGAGGAAGAAAATGAAGTCATACCTTTCCCACACCAACCCGATCAAGCTCGACGGGTCATTACTCTTGAAAGTGACCAAATTGTTGAGAATGGGGTGGGAGAGGCATCGAAGAGCTGTTACAACCACGTGAGGTGGAGAATGAGGAAGAAATGAAGTCATACCTTTCCCACATCAACCGATCGTGCTCGACGGTCATTTTCTCGAAAGTGACCCAATTGTTGAGAATGGGGTGGGAGAGACACTGACGAGTCACTGCAGCCAGAGGAGGTGGAAAATGAGAAAGAGTGGGCACGTGAGGATGAGAAGCGGGATCGAGCCACGTGGAAGTTGTTACAAGGACTACCGAGGAAGAGTGGGCACATGAAGTTGATAGATGCCAAAGCCCACTGGAAGTGAAAGAATCGCCTCAACAATTGAAGTACGTGTTCCCGGAGGAGACAAAGTGTTGACAAAGGTTGAGGTAGCATCTATAATATATCAACATCCAAATTCACCAAAGTATCAGGCTTTGGGAATTGAAATTATCTATTTTCTTTAGAGAATAGGATGTTTGATTTGAGCTTACATGGTGCATTACTTGCTTTCTACCGCCCTCCGTTCTTACATGGTTACTACCGATGCTCGCCGATATGGTATTCCCGGAGGTAAAGGACTATGGATAGTCCGTTGTCGACCGACACGTCGCTCACGACGTTAAACCGGGTACTACGTGGGAGTTTACCTACGGATTTTTCTGCTCATTTCTTTCTTTCTCTTTGTTTGTTTCGTTGTTTCCTGTTTTCTTTTCTGCTTTGTTCTTGTTTTCTTTTGGTTTTGCTTGTGTTTTGTTTTCGCCTTTGTTTTGGTTTTGTTTGGTGCAGTTTCGTGTTGTTTATTCTCGAGTATTGGGACGTTGTAAGACGCGTGTGAAGGCCGTAATACTCCAACTCGCAGCAAGACACTCATCTATTATCGTGGAAGTGTCATCCTCTATCGACCATTTTGTGTTATTAATGTTTTGAGCACCGGGACAAGGCTCGAATTTAAAGCGGGGATGAGGTCAGTGCGTATCTTATCTATTTGTATGCTTGGTGATGTGCCTTTGTGTTTATTTTGATCTCTTGAATCTAGTATTGTATATGCGAGTGTTAGATTTTGATTTGTGCAACTGAACTCTGTGGTATTGATCGGACCTTGATGTGATTCCGTTTCTCTTGTTGATATATGATTAAAGTGCAATGTGAATTGACGAGATTGTGTGGATTGATCTTAAATTGGGGGTTATTGACGTGATTTGTCCGGCTAATGCCAGGGGTAGTGTTAACATTGTGGTTACCTATATACTTGTTTCATTTTATATATAAAAATATATATATATAAAAAAAGAAAAAAAAAAGAAAAAGAAAAACGATTAAGATTGTTGAAATGGAAGATGGGATTCTATCCCTCTTTCTCGTAAACTGAGAAATGGATATGGGAAACCATGATAGGAGACTCGAATTCATCGAGAGTTCACCTTTCGAACATTGTCCCAAAATCTGTTAATACTTTCCTTGTGTTCTAAACGGAAACTTGTTGCTAAAGGTGGACACTTTAGTTAATTCACCCCTAGCGGAGACTTGGGTCTGAGCAAAATCACCTACTTGTTTATTTGACATTCTCACAATCTTAGATTTGTTTCATATTAACTTTGATTATGTATTCATCATGTTTGGGGGAATTGCAAATGGAGGTTTGATTGATTGGATTAAGGGTTAAGTTGCATGAGTTATTTTTCTACTCTTATTAGTATAGACTTTGCTTGAGGACAAGCAAATGGATAAGTGTGGGGGAGTTGTTTGGTATGAATTTGTGCTTATTCTTGGTATTATTTTATATGTTGTTTTAAGTAGTTTGTCCTATTTATGTCGTTGGTTTGATTGGTATTATCGATTCAGACTTATTTGGTATGTTTTGATGTTTTGTAGAATAATGACATTAAATAGGATGAAATGAATCTTCCAAGATCTATCCTATACTGAAGAGAATCTCGATAGGAGTTCATAGCCGCAAACGGATTGCAATTCGGAGTTTGGACGAGAGAGAACGGAGCAAAACAGCGAAGTCGTGCACGCGCATGCGCATGGGCGAACACGTACGACGCTGGGTACGCCCCAACGCGCGCTCCACAGCCCAAACGCACGTTCGCCAGCGCCAACTCCAGCGCCCATTCCGCACAACGCGGCCACGGCCGCACCTCATGCGTCTTCACAATGCGGCCACGGCCGCACCTCATGCGTCTTCACAATGCGGCCACGGCCGCACCCTCATCTGCAACAATGCCCATCCACACCCAACGCCGCTTTCTCCCCATGAAGCGCTGCACCAGCTGGCCAGATGCATGCGTCTCAGGCGCTGCGCCTAAAGATTTTCAGCTCTGCGTCCGGTATTTGGCGAGCTGCGGCTGTTTATTCCAGAAACTCCTCGCGTCCGGCGCTGGGTGCGGAATATTCTGCGCTATAAATACAGATTACACACTGAAAACCCTAGTTACTTTTTCAATATTATTTTTTTCCGTCTTTTTATTTCTTATGCTCTGGACGTGAATTCTCTCTTATTCAAGTAATTCTAATATTGTTCTTTCTCCTTCGATTGAAGAATTATTGTAAGAATTATCGATTCAGATCAAGTTTGAATATCTATTCCATCGCTCGATTTTGTTCGTAAGTTTCTTCTATCGCTTTATTCTGTCTTCTCGGATTTGATTGCTATTGATTTTTACGTTGGCTATGATTAATTTCAATATTTTCTTAAGTATTCTTGTCTTCCATATAATCTTTTTGATTCATGCCTAGGGTTTATAATTTTGGTTCCATGTTCTTCGATTTAGGGTTTAATTCTTGTCTAGATAATTTATCTGCTTTGTTAATTTCCGCCTAGTTAATTCGTCCTTCCTTCTTTAATTATTCCTCGCCTAGGTAATCAATCTACCCCTTTGTGATTAGAGTGTTTAGGAATTTAATTGCTTTCGTGTGGTAACTTAGTAACGCCTGTTAAGTTTTCCTTGAGAGACGACTCGATCAACTTGCTCGCTAAGACGACCTCGTTAGATCATGGGGGACTTTATTAGTGATCTTTTAGTCCAAACAGTCCCCTCATGGGGAGCATCTTGAGTCAACACCGCATTGATGTCGGGTGTTACGGGTTATGTCCCCATCGAGTGCGTATGGGTTACGCGGCGCTTTACGAGACAAGGTGGGAGTTACACCCACGCTTCCCGCAGAGCCATCATGTCGAACGCTACCGAGAAGTTACGACGAATCTGGACAACACGCAGCGCCCGTGTTCATTGGATGTATCCGGACATCTCTTCAAGTGCACAAGCAGCCCAACGGATCGGGCCACACGAGTTGGGCCCCGGACTAACTCCATCTTTGGGCTCGATCAAACATTGATCCAAAATATACGCAATGGGCCACGAAACCGTGCCCATGAAACAAGCACACGAACAAGCCCAAAGACAGAGATCCACGAACCGAATCGAGCCGGATCGGGCTGGACTCGCCCGAGATCGGATCGAGCTGGCGAACTTGAACTCGACCGACCTGTGCCTGCCCAGCTGCGTGGCGGGCGGTGCTACAGAAACCACATGTGGGCTTTCCACCCATCACTTGTGCACATAATTATACTAAGTGTTCAATGAACCACTTATATAGACAATTAATGAAGGTACATTAATCAATGTGGGATAAGGATCCATGCTTATCCCCTTAAGCACATAACTCCATGTTTAAATGACAAACTTTGATCCACTATTTCTCACTCACCGGAAATCGATTTGAGAATGTGAATATATCACGATCATCTAATCGAAACGTAGATCGATCCTATGCCGTTTAATTTCACAAAATTAAACGTTACTTCACTCAAAATCTTGATCAAAGTAGCTTCCTCAGTAACTTGACCATATATATAATAAATATATATATATATATATATATATATATATATATATATATATATATATATATGCGCTGATTTCAACAGATGTTAACTTTAGAGTTTTTTATAAGATAGACTTCCCAAAAGAAGTTGAATCTTGTTTGTATGAGTAGCAGATATCAAATTCTTTAAGCTCTCCTTAAATATACGGTCTCATACCTCCATATTCTCGAAATCCCACTCATTCCAATGCGTTTTGGTTCATTCATGTAACCCTCCACTTTGAAGCCTTAATCGGAGCCGATCCTTGTCCATGCCTCGCACCGATGATCACTCCAGTATTTACCTTCTCGTCCACATGTCCACCGCTAAAAAAAGTTTATAAACTTTTTTAAGCTTAAGAAATAGTTTATAAATTATTTTGGAATTGGAGAGCTCTACAAATTGGCGATTTGGGATTGGAGAGCTCTACAAGTTGGAGATTTTATCACATTAAGAATGTAAATGTAATAATGATAGACATTTGATCTTTTAAGTTTTAAATTGACCTAATTTTGAATGTTTGGGGGTCTAATTTATTTTACACGCGTGTCTCTGTATTCTACCAAATTTACTTCTCTTGTAGTTGAATATGAATTATTAGTCAATTTGGCCAAATTTTGTCGCAAAATAATTCAAATTACTTTCATAATTCATCTCCTAATCAAACCTTTTAATCTATCCTAGAATATATATATATATAATTTCATCCATGCTTACTTTCGGAATCTCTTTTTCATTCTGACGTGTTCTGATTCGTCCATGTCGCCTCGTTTAGAAGCCTTGCGTAAATGACATTAAAGTTGTTATCAAAACAAAGGCATGGTTGCACCATTTTTTATAGTTTAGGATTCAAATTCAATTAATTTTAGTGGACTAGATCTATCTACTTTATCCCTTGTAAATTTTGAATAAAATGTCCCATCCTTAGCCGTCTCGGAGGACGACTTAAATGCATCACTTTATTATTATCCAAAAACAAGGTGGAGTAAACAAGACAAAGTTGACACGTTTTATTCAAGCCAATCTTTATACTGAAGAAGAAGGAGGACTAATTAAAAAAATTGTTTTTAAGATAAATTTTACAAAAATGTGAAAATAAATTAGTTTGTTAATTAAGCAGTTCCTGTGGCCCTCATTTGATCATAATAAGGTCGATGATTAAATAAGTGTAATGGTGGAGTTATGGAAGGCAGAAGTATATATGATGGTGTAGCTAGAGAGTCATCCTCCTCATGCAGTTTACAAAGAAACAAAAATAGACATTTCAAAAGAATAGTTTCCCACAAGTGATCATTTGCAGTATCCATGGGTCAATACAATAATTAAATTAAGTTAGATAAGAATTCTGCTTGTTAACAACGTACATACGTGGGAAAACATTCAACTCATGTATGTCATCATTCAACCACATACAGTAACGAATGCCATGGTAATGAGATGTTCATTTATTTTTTTAGCTGTAACCACTATCTGAGATGCACACTCGATAAGTCTTGCTAATGTGCAATAACTTAATAATTAATATCATTTGAAACATGGTGGCGTTGTTTTTCCACTCCCGAGCTAACAGATGACTTTTGCAATTAATATCTAAAAGCAGCTTAGACATTAAATAATTATCCGAGAAAATCAAATAATTAAATTGGGCAATATTAAAAAAATGGATTGTAGGCCTTTAGGTTTAAGATTGGGCTTGGAGCCCTTAGCTCATTATTGGCGGGCCAACTTAATCAAAATAGGCTTTCTTATATGATTTGAGATTAATCTTGAACTAGATAGAAAATGGCCTACTTGGGTTTTCAATTCCCTTGTGATATTTACCGATACGATCATGCTTTAAATATTATATATGTTGCACGTCTGTTATTAATTTTCCAAACATAGATCGTAACTTCATAAGAACTTTCGTTAGGTAAAATGCATGCTTCTGTGGGAAATTATATCACTAATTATGATATATTTGAAAATTTGATTATATGATTAGTATATGAACCAATTAATAGTTGGAGGTGATGCAAATTCTTCTCAGGACTGGATTGATAGAATATATAGTATGTATATTCTGTTCTTGTGTTTCCAGTAATCTCAATTCTTCGAAAAGTTACTATCAAGGGAAATTCTCCCTCAAGACACTTACATTTCGAAAAAATTGTGATAAATATTTTCCTTTAATGTGTTTTTAGCTTAAGCGATTTCAAGTAAAAAAGGTATACTTTAGTTTGATTCCGTTCCTAGCCTGCATTAACTCCTTCCGTCTATAGTTTAACAAGTGATTTATAATATATTTAACACAACCACAAAAGGTATTAAAATCAAGACTTTTTCTTGTATGATTCCTATTTAACTAACATAAAAATCAAATGGAATTGAAAAACATAGAAAATCCCCATAGCTTAATAGGCTTGATATAATCATACAATATAAAATGTTCCCAAAATATATAAACTAGACCAACACTAATTCAAACCCTAAAATTTCATAAGCGATCAAAAGATTTTGGCTACACATAGACAACCCTAACCCACTCATCATGGTCAGCTATACATCACCTATATCTTAGAGATCTTCCAAGCTACACCCACCAACATGGGCATATCTACGCAAACAAGACAACACTATGTAACCCTGATTAGGACATTGTCGCCATAAATTTCCTTGATGCAACAAACACTACGTGAATCAAATGGAGAGATCAATCAAGTCATAACATAAGTGTTTATCACGAAGAGATCCCCACACCAAGAAAATCGATGAACGGAACATCTTTCTTTTCGATGGATTTTTCCTCGAGTAGCCGCTCAGTACTCGTCCTCGTCTTGGCCGCCCGCTCTGTCTCTGCCGTCCCACATGACGAATAATTCAAGAGATTTGAAACGACAGTGTTACTAATTCGGGCCTCAAATGAATCATGGTAGGGACTAAATATTGAGAAATTGCTTTGATGATTATAACTTCTTCTTCTTCCAAATAGATCAGAAGAGTTAGATGACAAATTATTAGGCCAACCAGAGAAGGAAGACAAAGGGAAGATTTTGTCCTTGCTTTGGCTTTGTGAATCATCGAAATTAATCCCACCATTTCGGAAGCTGATTTTGGATCCATACTCCTCTTGAAGCCTTGAATTCTTTCGTCGAAAACGTAATTAGTGGGGATTTGGAGTCCCTAATTACGCCATAATGATCTTGAAGATGGGCTCTAATCTTCCCACAAAGCTTGGATTTTTCTTCCTTTCTTGCCATAATAACATGCCAATGATTCTTCACAGAATTATCAGTTCTACCAGGAAAAGCCTTGAAATTAAAGCCCATTTATTTCCATGTATTCTGTGAACTGCAAGCAGCCTCTCTTCCTCTTCGTCCGAGAATGGCCGTCTATTTATTCTTGGATCAAGCTGGTTAAACCATCTCAATCTGCAACTCTTACCTACATATCATATATATCAAAGATCAAAATCAGTTTTTGTTTTTTAATTAGAAAAAGGAAAAACTAATATAATGGTTATATCTTTAGGGTTTAGGACAGAAACAAGTGAAGAATCAAAAACATATACATGCATATAGTTATATACCATATAGGTAGATGAAGTTGTTCTTGAATTACATATTAATTATCTCAAAATAATTTTCACCATATTATCTTAAGATCCCACTAAGTATTGATTCTAGAAGAACTAATATTCAACTTCAATTCTCTTACAAGTAACCGATATGAACCCTCATCTTGAAATATGTAGTACAAAACTATTTCGGCGTAAAGTAATTAATTATACATAATTTATAGGGTTACCTGATCTTCCTTGAAGCTTTTCAGCAATTGAATTCCAATTTTGAGGGCCATATTTTCGACGAGCTGCCGGAGTTTCTCGTCTTCTGCAGGCCTCCAGTGGCCTCGAGGGCAAGTTCTTGGATCATCGTTTGAGCCACGACATCTAGTTTCATCCATGGAAATTTCAGCTCTATCTAATTATCAAAATTTTCTGAATATCAGAAAGGAAATCTCCAGAAAGTAGAAAATAAATAACAGTGGATGTCAACAGAAATAATTGGCTTTGCACCACAAATTGGACTTTAGCACAAAATGAAAAGAAAAGAAACCACAATTCTCAGTTTCGATAATGGCCCTTGAATATTAAAATGTGGATATAAGAGAACAAGTGTCTTATTACTACTGAGGTCTACTTGTCAAAAGGTTTATACTTCACGGACACACAACACACATGAAATATATATACTTTCGTGTTTCAGGTAACTGCGTTTTATTTCCTCTACTTCAATTCGTTAGTGCGTATTGTCATATTTTCATCATTAGGGTATACATTTGGCGTGGGTTGGTAAGATAATAAGTAGCGTTTACTTTTCGCGATATGATAAATTAGGGTCGATCTTGATATTTCGGGACACCGGGTGAAAAACAAAAAAGAGGTTCATAAAGAAATGAAGTTTTGATAATCATATTCTCACTTGAGATATCATATTATGGTCTTCCATGTTCAAGCTACGGTAACTAGGGCTGGCAATTCGTGCATGTCACACGAGGGCGATAAGGCCAAACACGAACACGACTCATTAAGGATCCGTCTGACACGAATACGACATGAACACTAATATGACATTTTTTTCGTGTTGACACAACACGATAAATTTAAATCAAAATTAGAAAATAAAATAACAAAAGAAATAAAAATATATAAAATATAATTAAATTAATATTAAATATATATAAATATTATCGAATTATACGAAAAGGACACGATCCTACACGAACACGAATGCAACACGAAAATTATCGGGTTACACGAACACGACACGGATCCGACACGAACACTATACGAAATTATCGTGTCCTTATCGTGTCGACACGATAAGGACACGAACACGATAAGGCTGAACAATAATCCGTTAATTTCGTGCGTGTTCGTGTCGTGTTCTCGTGTCGTCGAAAATTGTCATCCTAACGGTAATAGGTGTATCCAATAATATTCTTTATGCAATAAAAATATTAGAAAATGAGTATGAAGTTTTAGCAAACTTAAGAACATTACCAATCAATTTGTAGGTAAGTAGTTTGAGATTATTTTTTAGATAAATAGTGTTATAGGTAGTAATATGACTACTGGATTTTTTTGACAAAATTTGGACCCTCAAATTTGGGGACCAGAGGCCATTGCCCAAAACTTAATGAAGGATGGTCGGCCCTAGGATAGATTGATAAAACATAGGACCGTGTATTTGAAGGGTAAGATTGTCAAACAAGCTCAAAATTGTTCATCCATCGTCAAAGTAAATGGTGGATTAATTTGAACTATTTTTATCTATCCATCATTTCATTTAAATTAAATGCCCTTTATTTATGCACTCAAACACATGCGCACAGTACACACACACACACACACACACACACACATATATATATATATATATATATATATATATATATGGAGTGTATCAACGAAACACATCTTTTTGCGATCTCGCGAACCATGCATAAGACGTTAAAATGATGCACAAACGGTATAAAGTCAGTATAATCTAAAACTTTCTAAAATTATTTTGTTGTGCAACAATTTTAGAATGTTTTCGTTGTTTAAAACTTTATAGATTTTATTCATCAACTTTATATGTCCGTGCATAGTTCTCAAGTTCTCAAAAAGATGAGTTCTCACCGATTCAACCCCATATATATATATATATATATATATATATATATATATATATATATATATGTGTGTGTGTGTGTGTGTGTGTGTGTGTGTGTTGTAAGAACCTATGAACCAATCCACTTTACATATAAAGTTAATATTGCACTAGATTCGATAAAAACAAAGTACTCATCAATGTTATCATAACGCAAGAACTTTATACGTACAGTGCATTGGTTGTACTTACGCATTTAAAAAACAAATTTTATTTGACTTATATATCTATATATATAGACATAGAAGAATGATATGCTAATCACAAGTACCTTTCGTGAGCACCATTCACGTTTAATCTATTTTAGCATTCCTCCATATACATATATATGCACTTTTTTAGAAATATGTATATACTAGCACTTGACTACATACTTGGGTGACAGTTCTTGACATTTGATCAGTTTATGATTTTACAACGACCCAAAGAAACTTGTGGTTTTTATACCTATGTCTTGTACATATGTTCACAGATTTCTAGCTTTATTGAGTAATGTTCAATTACAAAGAATTTATAAACTAATTGACGTTTTATTAATATCATTCCTAAACTGCTGTATATTTTCATACTCGGACATATATTTGTAGCAGTAATACTTCTAAATTTGTAGCTACATATTCTCTAAATTTACTTAGTAGTGTAAATCTCCCAACAACAACGAACAACAAAATATCATTCTTTCCTTTATATAAAAAGATATTATCTTGAAATGTTCAGAGAAAACACAGTTAGTGTAAAATCCAAAATAAGAGACCAAAATAAATAAGAAAGAAGAGGAGATTCAAAAAATAAAATTGCTATTATATATGTGGAGAAAAGTGGGAATTGTATTGCAAAATAGTAGGATTAAAGGTTTGTAAGAATGTGATTTTCAAACTTAATGATAATGGTTGATTAATGAAGAACTCATTTCAAATGCATGGTATGGAATTAATTTTACAAGTAGCAGCCAAAACAATCTGATCATCATAATTCAATAAAGCATGAAAAATAATTGTTACAGCAGAAAAGTGTATTACCTTGAATTCAAGAAGAAAAATCCTAAATGAGAGCTGTCGAATTAATTAATCCCCAATTACAACGAGGAAAGTCTTCAAACTTTGAAGCGTTTTTCTCATTGAAAGATCGATTGATCAGAAGACAAGAACGTCCAACGAGGAAGACGAAGATTTTCGCTAGCAAAAATTATTATTATTAGGCTATATAAAGTTTCCAGCAGGCCAGAATTGAAAAGCTTGTTATTGAATTATTGTAATGGTTGGTGACCTCATTTTTTTAATATTGATACACTTCACAATTTTATATTATAGATTTGAACTATACGTCTTTAACAAGACAATTTATTTAGGCTTAGTACATGATAAATCTTGTGTGTGAGTTTGTGAAAACGATAAAGAACACAAGAGATTTTTACGTGGTTCGATCAAGGAAAAGATCTACGTCCACAGAGGTATGATTCCTCAATACTTTCACTATATTCGATTACAATGAATGTATCTAAAAACTCGAGTATTCAATAGTTGCTAACCCCCTCTACCTTCAATCTAACCTCTATTTATACATGTTGTGGATCCCTTAAGATTACCATGAATCCCTTGCCTTGTGTGATCCGATCTCTGATCATAGGCTCGATCCTTGAGTATCTCCTTTAATATCTCTTCTTAGATTTGATCTTGAATAGGGTTTAGATGTTGGGCTTTGGGCCGAACCGTGTAGGCCGAATTGCTAGGCTGGGCCCAGTTCGCTTGGGTCTACTATTGGGCTTGAACGGTTAGGCCATATCCCATCATAGCCCCCTCAATTAGTCGAGTAACAACTAAGCCGAGGTGATGTGAAGGATGTCTTTTGACGAGGATGGTTGTTGCTCGGCTAAGGTTATTGTCGAGGATTTTCCTACGTTTTGGATGAAGAGGTGGAATCGTATTATCTCATCCGAACTGGATTGGATGATTTGCCGAGGTCCGAACTGAGTTGGACGATTTATCGAGGTCCGAACTAATCGACGATTTGTCGAGGTCCGAACTGACTTGGACGACTTGCAGAGGTCCGAACTGAGTTGGACGATTTGCCGAGGACCGAACTGACTTGGATGATTTTCCGAGGTCCGAACTGAGTTGGACTATTTGTTGAGGTCCGAGCTGAGTTAAGGATGTCGGGTGGGTACCGTCCGGAATGCCGAAGTGGGTACCGTCTTTGGATCTAGAGTGATGATTGCACGATTAGACCGGCATGTCCGAGCGCTTTAGGATATCACGCCATGTGTGCCGGCCGGTTAGTTGACGCCGAATCACGCGTTTACCTCACGCCAAGTCATGGTTAACCACGTGGGAAGTTGAATAGGCGCTTTAGGCGCCTATTATACTTTAAATAAGCCGGAAAAAGGGAAACTGCTCATTTCTTCTTCATCCATTTTAGCTCCAGAGATTTTCAAATCTTCTTCGAACTTCACCAAGTTGAAGCAAAATCCGCTTTGAAAAAGTAAGTATGTCTTCCTCATCCTTCTCGCCTTCTCCCAGAGGTTTCGAATCTTCCCGATCATCCTCTTCCCGATAGTGAGGTGGAGATTCGGGATTATACTCGTTATACCCTGTCGGGTAGCTCTAGGAACATAAGTGCTAGGGTTCCGGTGATACCACCGTCCGGGATAGGTATAAGATCGTGACGTTAGTTCATCTTTGACCGCCGCGATATGTGCACGATAGCCTCGAATTTCATATTCCGGCGAGGCATGGTGGTGTTTGCCGCTATCCGGGGATAGAGCGATGGCCCCTCCGGAGGGATTTATGACTGTTTATAGTGATGCCTTGAAAGTCGGCCTTCGGTTTCCCTTGGCTCCTATTTTTTTGAGCATTCAAGAATATTACCAAATTTCGATATGCCAGTTGACCTCGAACTCCATTAGGTCGGTGGTAGGGCTAGGGCTTGCTTGCTATGGCATCGGTAAGAAGCTTTCTTTTGAAGTTTTGATGCATTTTTTTAGCATTAAGAGTATAGGAGGTGTGTACTACTTGTCACCTCGGCAAGCGTTTAAAGTGACTGCCCCCTCGAAGGTGTCCCATTGGCAAACAAAGTTCTTCTTTTTGCGGGCTGAGGGGCAACCAAGGTATGAGTGGGGCATAGGTAAGATGAGGGATGTGAAGTGCAAAGCCCTGGGTGCTATAGAGGATGAACTGAACATGTTGGGTGAAATATCCTGTAACTTTACTGAGGACGACCTGGTTGATGCCGGGCTGAGCACTTATAGATCGGAAGCTTCGGGATCTGGGTCAGATCGGGGTGAGGGCACCCCCTTTTTCTTTATCTCCTTATATTTCTGATGTCTTTGTGCTAATCAACTCCTCTTCTTATTGTGTATTGAAGCTCGATGCACGTAAGAAGGCGAAGGTGGCGGCTTCGTCGCCCCAGCACAGTCGCCGAGCCCGCCGACGAAGAAGGCGAGGTTGGCCGAACAGAAAGGGCCCCAAGTGGTGGCCGACCTCAGTCAGTTGGTGACGAAGACCACGGCACCTCAGCCGAGGTCAGGTCCGACCTCGGCGGGAGAAACCCGTACTCGGATCACGTACGAGGTGTCGATTCCAAGCTCCCTTATATCATTTTCGCAGGTATAGGTTTATTTCGTAGTCGCTGTTATCTCCTTTTGCGATGTGTTTCTAACGGTATGATTTTTAGGATGCGACTTCAGCGGCGGGGGATCTGCACAGGATCGTCGGACTCATTATCGAGGGCGTCTCTCGATATGATACTGTGGAGAGGGAGAGGTCACGAGGCCGCGAGGCCGATCTCGAGGCCGGAGGGCCATTCTTGAGGTCGCCTGAAGGAAGACTCAGCCTGGAGGTGGCCCAAGCTGAGGTGAGGAAAGCACGAGGGGAGACGGCGGAGGCTGTGGCGTCGGCCGTGGGCGAGGCGGAGAAGAAGTTCGCCGAAGAGAAGGGCACCTGGCGGGCAAGGCCGATCTTGAGGGCCTTTGCCAGCAGGTTTATTCAATCAGAGACCTTCTCCGCCTTCATCTCGCACTGCCGCCGTGCTCGGGCATAGGTGGTGTCCACCATCTAGAGGAGTTGGCGGTGAGATGCCCGACTTTGGCAAGGTCGCATGGTTGGGTTGAGGTCGATCCCGAGGTGCAGCAGATGGACTACACTCGCATAATTGCCGAGGCGAGGTCCTTCCTCTCGCCGGAGACCTGGCGGCCTCCACTTCTCTCGACGACCGAGGTCGCTCCCAATGCAAAGAGGATGAAGATGCCGATCTTCGTAAACTCCTTATCGGCGCGAATCTGAGCCGGGGGTCGAGCTCGAGGATTCCTTCCGAGGCGGTGGTGATGCCGCAAAGCCTCGCAAGAAGGTTCTAGTGAGCCCCGCCAAGAGGCTTAGGTCACCGACCTTTGTAATAGGCTTGATATGTTGGGATCATTAGATCCCGAGCTTTGTACAAACTTCCACTTATAAATGATAAATGCATCTTTTGAAATGAATGTGTTGGTTCTTGCTTTAGCACTCGCCTTCTCGATACATTGGGCTAGATCACGATCTTCTGACCAAATTGAATGAGGTCAGGGGTGCCCTTGCTGAGAAGGATGAAGAAGTAATGTTCGGAGAAGCCGCTCACGAAATGACCCAAACCTTGCATAACATGAACAAAGGAGTTGTTTGAGATCGGTAGCAAAGTCACCACCGGATCGAAAAGCACGGTGTCAAACGCGAGGTGACTCATCTTCAGGCAGACAATGAAGCATTAAAGCTCAAGATTATCAATCTCGAGGTCCGTATGGATGTTTCGCCGATGGCCTACAAGTGCGTTGATACAATGTGAAGAGCAATTGAACTTGCCCAAGAGAAGTTGGCACGAATCTCGAAGAACATGCTGAGTATGAGGCGGACCACCGATCTGGTGGTATTACCATTTCTGAGGCCGATGACCGAGCTCAACTGTTGCTAGCCGAGGGTATGGTACTGAGGGATGAGGAGGGACCCAACAACAAGAGTTTTAAAGACTGCCTCGAAGAGCTGGTAAAATACCTCCAGCTATATGAGGTCGTTCGCAAGCGTCACATGCCTGAGCCACGCAGCCATGGTCCAGCCGATGTGAGGATTGAAGAAGTCGAAGTGGGTGGCGGCTACCTGGACCACGCCGAGGTCGTCCGACCGATGGGTTCGATGTGACAGAATGTCATCTCGTGGTCGGGCCCCATTGTCGGGAGCTCGGCGAGGTAGGATGTCAGGTCGGGGCGAGGTCGTAGCTCGCAAGACGGCGAGGTCAAGAGGCGAGTTCGACCTCGGCCGAAAGCGGTATCCACCTCGTCGTGGCACCTCGCGCCTACTCAAAGAGCTTCTAAGTAGGTCGTGACAACGCCGATCTCGCCGATCGGGTGGAAGGCACCGAGTTTATTCCGGTATTCACCGTCGACCAAGATTTTGTTCATAATCGTGTAGCTTTAGCGAGTCTTGGCGAGGTCTTTGCTTTGAAACCCGAGTAATATGTATATAGCTTAGAACTTGGTTTTCAGTCATAAATGTATTTAGACTTTGTACCAAGTGGTTTTAGTCATAAATGTATTTAGACTTTGTACCGAAGTGTATATCTTCCCAATAAAGAGGTATGAATTGTACGAGATCTAATTTGGACGTCGTTTGCACGTAGATGTTCAAATTAATGAGTAATCTATATGTGCTTGCACATAGATGTTTCAAATTAATGAGTAATCTGTATGTGCTTGCCTTGTTTGTCGAGAAATATCGATAGGGTGGTCCCTAGATCCGATTTCGACGTCGTTGCACGTAGATGTTCAAATTAATGAGTAATCTGTATGTGTCATTGTTTGTCGAGTAATATCGATAGGGATGGTCCCATGGTGCGCGCTTAGTTTTAGTACCCTACTTTGTAGGTTTGTCATCCTCGTAGGCGTCCCTTTGAAGGTAAGTTGTGCTTCATCCGAGGTGAGAACAGATTACATAGGTATAAGATGGGACAAGTAATCCACCCATAATATAAAAATAAAATGATGTTTTATTGATAAGTAAATGACATCGTGCCTTCAAGAAATAGAAAGAAGGCTAACATAATACCGACGTGAAATAAAAACTATGTGAAATACCTCCTCGGTGAGTAATATGCCGTGTTCGGGGATAAGTGCACCGGATAGGTAAGCAAGTTTATAGGCCCTTGCCGAGGTCCTCGTGGACGCGGTATGGGCCTTCCCATGTTGGCTCTAATTTGTTAAGACGCCGGCTTTACTAGCTTCATTGTTCTGTAGGACGAGGTCGCCCACGTGAGTGTGGAGGCTTTCACCCTCCCTGTTGTAGTACTTTGCTACTGGCATTTGTACTTGGCTTCATTGATGAAAGCGAGTTCACGTTTTCCTCTAGAGCATCGAGATTGGTTCGTAGGTTCTCCTCCTGTCATGCTCGGCAAAGTTGAGAGTTCTTGGGCTCTGAGCACCAATCTCACCGGTATAATGTACCTCGGAACCATAGACTAGTGAAGGGTGTTTCACCGTGGGAAGTCCGAGGTGTCGCTCTATATGACCAGAGGACTTGAGGAGATTTTCAACCCAATCCCTTTAGCTCGATCTAGCCTTTTTTCAATCCTTATGCGATCGTACGATTTGTCGCCGGTCCGACCGTTCACTTTGTGGGTGCGACCGAGGTGAACTGTTTCTTAATCTGGAGCTCTTCATACCATTCTTTGAAATTTTTGTCGATGAATTGGGTGCCGTTGTCCGAGATCAAGACATGTCGTATGCCGAAGCGGCAAACTATATTTTTCCAAACAAAGTTCTGAATCCTTTTGCTTGTGAGGTTTGAAAGAGGCTTAGCTTCGACCCATTTTGTGAAGTAGTCTATGGCTACAACCAAATACGAAGTTGTCCTGGTGCTCGGTCGAAGGGTCTAACGATGTCGACACCCATCGCATAAAAGGCCATGGACTTTGTAGCTCTCGAGGTCGGTTTGAGGTAGCTTTTTAACCGTGGCGTGAAGTTGGTACTTGGACACTTCTTGACGAGCTCGGCCGAATCTAGGATGAGGGGGGCGATAATATCGACCTCAACGCTTTTCTTTGAGAGACCCGTGACCCGATGTGGCTTCCACAAGATCCCATGTGAATTTCTTTAAGTACATAATCCGCCTCTTCCGCCCAATGCATCTCGGGAGGGGTTGGAGGTAGGATTTCTATAGAGTTCCTTCACGAATAAGGTATTTTGGGACTTGACCATCATTTTTGGCTTGAGCCGATCCTGTGGTAGCACGCCTCTCCGTGTATGCCTTATAGTGAGTCATCCGCCGGTTCGGTCTCCGTGATTATGCCGATGTGGGCCTCGATACTCGGATCGAACTTCCTCCACCGGTGGATTTGTTGATGATGAGGCTAATTTGTCGAGGATGTCACCGGCTATTCTCCCTCGTGGGATTCGGTGAATGTGAAATACCAAACAGTCAAGATCTCTTTAGCTTTCTCTCAAGGTATTGCTTCATCCTATCCTCTTTGGCCTCAGATTTTCCTAAGACCGTTTACCACCACCTAGAATCTCCAAAGATCCGGATTTTATCCACTTTCAATTCTTTTGCGATCTGAAGTCCCGAGATTAGTGCTCATACTCCACCTCGTTGTTTGTGGTTGGGAAGGAGAACCGGCGCATAAGTTACTTCGCTTTTCGGACCGAGAAGCAAGACGCCCGCCTGCCACCGCTTTGCATGAGGCTCCATCCACGACGCTTGCCAACAGTAGTGAGGTAGGTTGAGGGCCGGTTCCTCCGTTGTTAGGGCGGAGGTCGAGTGACCTCACTGGTAGGATTGACCTCGGTGAACTTGGCTTCTACCAGAAATCACCCAGCTTGCACCACAGAATTTTGCTCATAGACCACACGTCATGCACCATGCACATTAGACTAAAGTGGTTCATTATGACATGTACAACGTGGGTAGTGAAACGCGTGGTCTATAACCATATTTTAAGCGGTTATAGACCACGGGCTGAAAAGCAGCGTGGTCTATTAGCGTGGTTTTATATTATGAACCACGGGGTTCATTCCGTGGTCTATTAGCGCAAAAATTTCATAGACAACGGCTTTAACTCACGTCGTCTTTTCTCTGTAGATTAAATACTACGGGTCATTAACCGCGCTATCTATCACCTCATTACTTAAATATATATAATATATTACTAAAAAAAAAACTAAACCCTAATGCACATACATGCTCCTTCCTTCTGCGCCGTCCACCAACACAACACTCATTCTCGTTCACAGAAATCCAATTCACTTCTAACTGCAGCAGGAATCGCTTGGCCACAAGCGTCAAGCGCTTAAGCTGAGAAGGGAAGGTAGGACGGCAGAAGCCGAAGCCGAATTTAAACTGGCAAAAGCTATAGAATCACGGCAGCAAGAGTCGGAACCTCATGATTCTGCCGAGCCAACAGATGGTGTCAGCGTCGAGGATTTTCTCGATCCTCAGCTCCTGTCCGCGCTGCAATCAATCGGGTTGGATAACGGCCAGACCAAATCCAAGGCTGCAGAAAGACCAGAGCCTGCCAAGATCTAGGCGGATGCTGATGCAGAGAGGGCGCAGCTGGTGGAACAGATTAAGGCTGAGAAAGTGAAGGCGGTGAAATTAAAACGCTCCAGCAAGCAAGTGGAGGCCTTGTCCCCGCCACATAGGTTTTCCACAGTAATGCAAAATTTCCCTCAAAACCAACACCATGAAAACGAAGACAAAATTGAATAATTAACGAAATTTGCTAAGAGAAATAGATGACCGGAGTGGATATGAGCGGGAAATTGAAGTCCGCAGCTTGATCGGTGACTCTTTCCGAGTCTCGATTGAACCAAGCAACAACATTCAAGACCTCAAGCTCCGCCTCAGGCAGTGTTTCTCCCCGGCTGCTTCTGCCCCAGATTTCCACCTTTTCCTCAAGGCAATTTTCTCAACTTCTTGTTCGATTTAAAAATCTTATGCTTGATTTTTTTTATATTTAAAAATAACTTAATGCTGCTGAATTCAGAGTTAGGAGCTGGAAGTGATACTCATGTTGCACTATTGTGTGTTATTTTTGGTGCTTTTATGGAGATGGTTGAAGGACATAATGAAAACATTCAGTTTAGTAAATGTTTACTCTGGATACCTTCAGCTGTTGCAGAAACAGATAACTTTTGCTGTAGTAATGGAACCACTGGAGCAACTTCATAAATTTGGCTATCACCCTGGCTTTGCGGACCTGAAGCTTCTTTCTAAATTATGTCCTCAGGTGATTCTTCTGATTGCTCTAACTGTTCTGCGTAGGTCCAGTTTACCTCAAACTGATGATTGAGGTCCTTTTCCACTAGAATATGGTTTAGCATATGTCCTCATTGTTTTCAAAAAGTCTTGTAATTCTAATTGCCTTTTCTTTTTGTTATAAACTATCAGTCTTGTGATTTAATTTGATCTATGGTGCTCTTAACCTATAAATTACTTTTCCTGCTCTTGAACTTCTGTCAACCTTACTAGCAGTAGCTTCTTATCTTTTTAATCTTTGAACTGTCCAGTACTTCTATGCTATTTTTTGGTTATATTTTGGCTCAGCTTCTTCTTCATTTTTTTGGAGGAAAATTCTCGGCTCAACTTGATGTGGCTTTCATTTGTGAATTTTATATTTTTTTGATAGAATCTTAATAAATAACCACTTAACCTATGTAAACATCGTAGTTGATCTTTCCACAAATTGATTAATTTTAAGAAATTATCGGAGCACCACGCCCAAAATTCTTCATTTCTTTCTTTCATAGTATAACTTTATGGATTCAACATTAATCTCTTCAGTCCATAATATAACCATGTGTACCTTGTTCATAAACCTCTCAGGTGATACTTATTGTCGAGAAAGAAGAAGAGGCAACAAACACACGTGATGCCCTTGTAATATTTAAATCTTCAGCAGGTAAAAGCTCAGCTTGACTGTCAACTCGGAGATACCTTTTAAATACTCAATTGACTAATCAACTACAAAAGTTTAGTCTGCTTTGGTACCCAACACAAATTACCTCAATCTATCTTCTACTTTTGAAGTGGAGGCTGGAAAACGGTTGTCTAAGTCAAAGGTTGTTAGTTCGATGAAGAAAAGAGAAACTTCTTTCAGAGCTATTCTTACAGAATCAGCGAAGTCACTATTGGTACTTCAATTTTCGACTCCCTTGCCTTGAGATTTATCTATATCCTATTTTCTTTTCACTGTTGAGTTATGTTGTGGATTTCTTTCAAATCTATAGAGCTATTCAAAGTATTTAATTTCACTGCTACTTAAAATGAAGCTAGGGATACTTGACAAAATAACCTTTTTATCCTAAATATATATTCATAGAGAGTCATCAAGGAAAATTCAGTCTAGTACAATGCGGAGAAAGATAGTACTCTCCTAGGTATCTTAGAATCTGGTGCCTTACTATAAGTCATGAATGAAGTATGACAAGTCTCACTATGTCGTTCGCTCATCCATGAAGCTATTTTTTTGTGACACCTTGTCTTAATTTACAATCTACTGAACTTAGTTAATTCTTTCTGTGCATACTGGCAGTTTACCATTTTTGCGACTGATTAACTAAGACTTTCTGTGCATACTGGCAGTTTACCATTTTTGGTTTACTTATATATTTAGATACTATTGGAACCAATTATGGCAATCCTCCTTTTGGCCTGAATAAAGTACTTATTTCCTTTTTATATGCAGTCATGAGTTCAGGCATATCATTTAGAGGGCCTTCTGAATTGTCTGCTTTTTCTCTTTGTGTGCGCATTCCCGAGTGGGAGTTATATATTGATTGATTATATCAGCTTGTTACATTTATGATTCATTGGTTTGCTAATTCTGTTATATGCAGGTTTTATCGATTGTTCAGTTAGTTGGCATCCTTCTCTGTCTGAGTGCAGCAGCTAAGATTTCTCACAGCTATCCGGGGAGTAACTCAACCCGGGAAGCTATCCACGCCACCATAAAAAATACTTGTAGCTAGTTAGAAAATACTTGTAGCTAGTTAGAAAATATATGTAGATTGGGAATTTTCCGGATATAACGTTTTGAATGCTTATGAAATATGTACCTTGATTTTGATATAAATATTATGAGAAATGTTTTATATCTATTTTTGGATTATTATTTTTAATTAGCAGAAACATGCATTCAAATTATGAAAACAGGTATCAAATAAATAAATAAAATATATTATTTAGTTATAGACCACGGGGAAATGCGCGTGGTCTATAATGTCATAGACAACGGGGAAAGGCCGTGGTTCACCTTCAGGTGGCCCGTTGTCTATAACATGATAGACAACGGGGATTTACCCGTGGTCTATATTGTGATAGACCACGGGGATTTCCCCGTGGTCTATAGCCTCACGTAATAGACTATACCTTGATAGACCACAGGGTTTTCTGTAATAGACCATGGGCATTCCCCGTGGTCTATAACCAAAATTCTTGTAGTGTTGCCCCTTTATAGCCGACCGGAGGGAGTATATGATGTCATGCTTGCCGAGCTCCAGTGCCCAGTTAGCAATACGTTCTGACGATTCAGGTTTCGACAAGACTTGCCTCAGGGGTAAGTCAGTTAGTACCTGAATGGAATGGGCTTGAAAATAAGGTCGGAGACGGCGCTTGGCGTTCACCAAGGCAACGCTATTTTTCAAGCCGGAGTATCCGTCTCGGTCCTTTGAGAGCTCGGCTGATGAAGTAAATAGGAAGTTGTCATCCGAGCTCATCTCGCACAAGTACCGCGCTGATAGCCTCATCCGAGGTGGCGGATATAAGGAAAGGAGTTCGCTCTCTTTGGGGGCGGATAGTGTGGGCAGATCGGTGAGGTACTCCTTTAGCTGTGTAAAGGCGGTATGGTGTTCTTCCTCCCAGAAAAAATTCGGGGCCCTCCTTAAGATTTTGAAAAAGGGGAGTTGTTTCTCGGTGGCCCGGGATAGGAACCTACTGAGGGCGGCTAAGCATCCGATGAGTTTGTGGATTTCACGAATTGTTTTTAGCACTTGCATGTCAAGTATCGTCTTCACCTTGGTGGGATTAGTCTTCAACCCTTCTTGAGAAACCCAGCATCCCAAGAATTTCCCCGTTTTCACCACGAACGTGCACTTTTGAGGGTTGAGCTTGAGGTTGACCGACCTGAGGAGCTGGAGGATAGTTCTGAGATCCTCAGAGCTTCCTATTTTTTTGCTTTTAACCACGATGTCATTGACGTTGACCTCGACGATCTTTCCTATGTGGTCTTTGAATATTACGTCCACCATTCGTTGGTAGGTAGCTCCGACGTTTTTCAATCCAAAAGGTATTTTTCGATATGCGAAGACACCGAAGTCAATGATGAATGCCTTTTTTGGCGCGTCTTCCTTGCTCATCAAGACTTGGTGGTATCCCTTATACAGATCCAAGAAACTGAAGATCTCATGGCCCACCAATGTCTCCACCTTTTTTATCGATATCGGGGAGGGGATAACAGTCCTTTGGACAATGTTTATTCAGGTCGGTATAGTCGACCCACATGCGCTATCCCCCTCCTGGCTTTCGAACTATGACGGGATTAGCCATCCAGGTTAGATACTTGACCTCGAACAGGATCTTGGCTTCCTGGAGGTTAGATACTTGACCTCGAACAGGATCTTGGCTTCCTGGAGTTGGGTCACTTCGTCCCTTATCACCTTGCTGCGCTCTGCCGCAAACACCCTCTTCTTTTGTCGAGTTGGTTTGGTAGCCGGATCGATGTTGAGTCGATCAGTGATGAGCTCGGGTGACACTCATGTCATGTCGAGTGGTGACCATGCGAACACGTCCCTGTATTCCCTTAGAAGTTGCATAACATGCTGTCGAACGTCAGTGAGACCCTGGGTGCCGACCTTGATGACCTTGGAGGGATCGTCGTCATATAATTGGAGGTCGTCAGTCAAATCATCCCGGGGTGACGACTTACGAGGTTTCAGTAATTGCTAGGCACGAGTACGACCCGTCTGGGTTGAGATCCTCGGGCATTCTTTTCTTTGCTTGATCACCTCGATACTTAATACTCCTTCCGGGTGGGTATTTTGATGGTGAGGTGGTAGACCGAGCAGACGGCCTTAGTGGCATAGAGCCGCCTCTTCCGGGATGATGTTATACGGAGAGGGCCTCGACAAGGAAGAAGCCGAATGGCTTTGGTGATGACTTGGGAGCAAGTCCCATAGTGACCGGAAGGGTGATGATGCTTTACGGTTGTATCGCCTCTGAGTGAAGCTCGTAGTTTAGATGGTCTTTGGATGAATGTGAATCCTCCGACCGAGTTTGTTTAAGCAACTTTGGAAGGTGATGCTAACAGAGGCACCGATGTCGATGTAGACCATGTGGACGCTTTATTACCCACCACCGCTTGTATGGTAATAGCATCTTGATGGGCATGATCTTGGGTACCGGTCGTTGTTGGAAAACACGATGCTCTCATCGTCCCAAGTCGCTTTGTTTTTGGCTCCTCGGGATCGGTCTCGAGCTTGGTTCTCAACGATGATCTCGCCGCACCCGCGGTGAAGTCCGGTGATGGCGTAGACTTGTTCCATTGCGTTGAGTGAGACGTCGTCCTCGCCATCGCCGGGTGCGTCATCTTCGAGGTCGGCCCACAATTGTTGCCACTCCATTCTTTCCTTGCGCTTCTTGCTTCCCGACTTCGATGTGGTGCGGTCGAGGTATTTCTTAAGCACCTCTTTAACGAGCTCATCTATCTCCGAGCTCAGAGTTCTGCAGTCGTCGGTATTGTGACCATACCCCTAGTGGTAGTCACAATACTTGTCCTTTGACTTCTTCTTGGATCCTCCTTTCATGGGAGGTGGTTTTGGGAAGAGCTCGGTGTTGAGTTTGAATATCTTCCCTCGACTTGAGCAGATTATGGTGGTTGTTGCGATTTGGCCGAGGTCCCGCCTAGACTCCATTGGGCCTTTTTGATTCTCGTCAAGGCGGTTCGCGATCGCCTCTTCCTCGATCATCCGGCTTCTTCTCGATTTTCTCGCTCGCTCCCTTTACATAGTTATCTACCAAGGTCCAAAGTCTACTCGCCTTTGGTTTCTCCCGGTGATTTCTTTGTTTAATGCACCGGTCGGATCCCATTTTGAATCGTTGATGATGTAGAGGTCGTTGCTCTCATCGATCTTGAGGATTCTTGAATGAACCTCGAGACGAAGTTTGACATCGTCTCGCCTCGCCTCGGCGGATGGTGAGTAGGTCGGATGAAGGTTGTTGGTGGCATCTTTTGATAGAAGTGCCACTGAATTGATCCATGAGATCTCGAAGCTATGTATGCCGCTCGGCGAAGTGAGGTGAACCAACGACGGGCGTTGGAGACCAAAGACCTCGGGAAGATCTTGCACATGTGAAAATCTTTCATCCCCGATTTGCCATGTTAGTAGTATAAAAAGGAAATCGAGGATCTCCTGGACCGTCATAGGCGGCGATGTTGGGTGCTCGATATCGCTGCGGCAGGGGTGTATCCAGGATTTCTCTGGAAAAAGGGGAGATGATCCGTCCATGTCGGTCGAATCCCGGGAGTTCGTTGCCATCCCTCTCAGGAGGGGTGGGAGACCGATAGCGACGTCTATCGTCTCTCTGATGAGGGGATCGACTCCGTCTTTCCTCTCTTCGATCCCGTTCGGCCATGGACGTGTCGAGGTGAACGACTTCGGTAGTTATACCGAGGTGACCGACTTCGCGGGTGACGCCGGGGTGAACGGTTATGGGCGGCCTGCCGAGGTGATCGACTTTGGGCATCATGCCGAGGTGATCGTTCTCGGCTATCTCGCCGAGGTGAACGTCCTTGGTCATTTCGGAGAGGTGAGCGACCTCAGGCGCCCGTGACTGCCAAACCGGGCATTCTTGAGGTTCCCGCTCCATTCGCCCTTTGGCTCAAAAAGTTTTGAAATTGGCCCATATGGGTATTGAGGAATTCAGACACGGCTTTGCCGAGGACCTCATGAGATTGGTGAGTCGCTTGTTCACCGGCGTTGAGGTCGGCTTCTCCCTCTTCGATAGGGCGACGGTCCTGAGGGTGTATAGATAGATCCTCTATGTAACCCTCAGGCGTGTTGTTGCTATCGGCAGCGGCGACTTCTTTTCCCTGCACGCAGTAATGCTTGGTCGGGGTCTTCAGACCGTCCGTTGCCAGCACCACCGGCGGCGCTAATATTTGCACGAGTTCTTGCCATTGATTTTGCGTAGAAAACGAAGCTTTTTGTTCGCGTTTCCCACAGACGGCGCCGATGATAAATCTTGTGTGTGAGTTTGTGAAAACGATAAAGAACACAAGAGATTTTTACGTGGTTCGATCAAGGAAAAGATCTACGTCCACGGAGGTGTGATTCCTCAATACTTTCACTATATTCGATTACAATGAATGTATCTAAAAACTCGAGTATTCAATAGTTGCTAACCCCCTCTACCTTCAATCTAACCTCTATTTATACATGTTGTGGATCCCTTAAGATTACCATGGATCCCTTGCCTTGTGTGATCCGATCTCTTATCATAGGCTCGATCCTTTAGTATCTCCTTTAATATCTCTTCTTAGATTTGATCTTGAATAGGGTTTAGATGTTGGGCTTTGGACCGAACCGTGTAGGCCGAATTGCTAGGCTGGGCCCAGTTCGCTTGTGCCTGCTATTGGGCTTGAGCGGTTAGACCATATCCCATCAGTACATGCATGAACAAAATTCACTTGGATTTCGTAACAAATAATTCACTTGGTTAGACAAGTTCTTATTTGACCTTTGTTATTTTGCAAGCAAAGATTTTTTTTGTTGTCCATATTAGTTAGGTGAGGAAAAATAATAATAAATAGGGAAATAATAAAAAAACAAGATTAATTCAGAGAAATTAGCACTCTTTGTTGCCTTGCTGATATATATATATGATCTTTCTCAGTAGCAATATCAAGACGTTTTCTTATTCTAATATTTGGTGTACTTTATGCAATTATTTCTGTTAATCTATATTAAAATAATAGACTCATGATTAATTCATGTATTACATATATACACACATATAATTAGGAAAAGGTAGGGAAATAGTGGCATGAGAGTTGAAATAAGTGTACTTGACATGCAGATGATAAGTCAAAAGCAAACTTAGAAAGAAACAAAGCAATAAAATATAAAAAATTGATTTCTTAACTGACTGATTATTCCATGTCCCACGAAATTAATCACTTTGGTTTTCCAAAGGCAGCCTGCAAAATAGTTTATATATCCATTCACATCAAACGTTTATCAAAGAGCACAAGCCATCTCAAAAATGGTGGGTGCAAAATCAGCGTCTAACCCTTAATCTAACTCTGGTAACATGTCTTTATTTCCCATCATATGTAGGCACTGTCTAATCAAGAACAAGTGTACTAATCAGCAACTTAATTATTCATCACCACTCTGATTTTTTTTTTCTTCCAATTTTGGTTTTATTTGATTTGAACATTCATAATCTAGGCAAGAAAAAATGTTTTTAAATGAATATGGGTAAGACAAAATATATAGGAGAAAATTTTAGATGAGATCAACAGAAATGTATTTTTTATACTTTGTTTGTAGTTTTGGTTAATTAAGATGTATCTTCTGATCATATCGGAAATAGTTGGATAAAGAGTTTAAATGTGCAATTCATATTAATATATTTATATACAAGAGTTTTGAAAAGTAAGGTATCCAAAAACTGATCATAATTAGAGTATTTAGAAAGATTAATTTCAAAATATTTCTGAGTGCATGTAAATATATATATATATATATATATATATATATAAACGTACGTAAAATTTTATTTAGCACCTAAATTCTGTAAAGTTGGATCCTATTTTTTTGTTTTTCCGTGGGGAAAGACATTAGTCGAATAATAATTAATATCGTGCTTAGTTGTCTCATATCACATATGTGACATGTCTTGTGTACTAGAAAAATGTGTCACAGGTAAAGAGTTATTGACACATAATACACGAACTTTGAGTCCATTTTGATTTTTCCACTAACTTTAAAAATTTTGTGACAAAATAAATTAACTTAATCACTTCATGATTTTACCAAGATTTCAAATTCATGTCAAATTAGAACTGACTTGGTATCTCGATAATTTAATATAGACAAAACAGTTAGTGATATAAACGACATCGTAGAAAAGGACACAAAACATCTTCGCTCCATCAAATTAAATCAGATTTTTTATTTCTATGATTCATCACACAACCCTCATTATAAAAATCATATCTTCTCGGTTGTTTCATCGTTCTGTTCTAGTTGAGATCAAAACAATCAATATCATCTCTGCGATATCGTTTATATCATTGACCGCTTTGTCTACAGAAATTTTCGAGATGTCACTAAAGTCATTGAGTTTGTAAGTATTTTGTGACAATTTTAAAGTTCATGGAAAACCAAAATGAGCTCAAAATTGGTGTATGTATATGCCAATAATCATAGATAAAACTAAAGAATGCAACAACTTATCGAGACTGTAGTTTAATAATCCTTCAACAATATTCTCCTCATACATTTGGAATTCTCTGTTTTGTACAAAAGGAAAAGGTTTTCTTAAAATTTGGATAAGGAAAAAAATAGGTAACAGAAAAGAAACAATAAAGCCTAACCAAGAAAAGTTGAGAAAAGGATAGAAGAAACACAAAAACTCCCATGCCGACATTCGTGTCAAAAGTGTCAATTATTCAAAAACAAAAGTATCATTAATTTACATTAAAGAAAAATGTCGTTTATTTTTTATTCTGTAATTAAAAAAATATCATTTATACCGAATAAAAGTATCATTTGTATTGGAGAAAAGTATTAATTTCTTGATATATTTTGAAAGACTCCACTTTAAAAACAAAAAGACGAGGAATATAAAGTTTTGCAATAGCTTTCAGTGAATTGAAGACGCGAATCAGTTAACTTGCAAACGTACAGACAAACAACATTTGATCCGAAGTGTCTCTGTAATGAAAACAATAATATACCTTAATTATTTCCTCATCTATCCAAGACACTCATTTTAGCTGATCAACGAACGCTCATAAAACTTAACCCTCAACACAAACTTTGACCCAACCCTCTACCATATTCAATTCTACATTTATCTAAACCTCTCTAGCTATTATATCATGTTACTTTTCTTTTCTTTTTTTAATAAATAATACATAATACCAACTTCTTAGCGTATGTACTTATTATATGTATTTGTGTGCGTGTGTCCGTGTGAAAATGGGGCAATATACCTATTCAATAATTACTTGCATTATTTATAATGTTGTCACTCGAAGAGCTGCAGATGTATATGAATCAAATAGTTTTAATTCGATTCGATATTCGATTTGAATTCAAAATTTTATGATTTGAATATAAATAAAATATTTTTTATTTGATTATTTATAGAATCGAATTGAAATCATGATATTCAATTCGATATTAGCAAATATTCAATTAAATATATATTATTAAATTTAATAATCATAAATATTCAGTTATATAGTTTTAAAAGATAAATAAAAATGATTATAATAAAAAAATAATGAATAAATTAATATTTTCCTTCACACCCCACCGCATTGCTACAATTAGGCTATAAATGAATAAAGCTACTTGCAAGCTATTTGAGGTTCGAATATAATGCATTGACTACAATGTACATTCTATATACATTTATATTATATATACAATATATGTATATTGGTATACTCTAATACATTGACAAATGTCATTTTGATTACTTCATATTTCTACAAATATTACAAATATTAATGTAGAACAAGTTAATAACCTCAAAAATACCTCAAATTAGAATATAAGAAAATACAAAATACAACTACTATATATTTTTACAAAATTACAATTTACCAATATATTTTTCATCTATATACTAGTTACTAAAAATTTTCACCAAAATTGAAACTAATATTCGATTCGAATATTCGCGAATATTAATATGATACGAATATAAGATGAAAAAAATATTCGAGAGAGATTCGAACATCGATTAGATTATGCAACTGTTTTTTTGAATTTGATTCATTTATACTGATGTTCAGATCGATTCGATTCGTTTACATCTTTGATAAGGGTCAGCAACAAAATGATTATATCTGTTAATTGCTTGCGTAGCTAATAGCTAGTCCTTTTTTCTGTCAAATAATATATATCTATATATACTTAGTATACCAGAGCCTTATCTTATAAATTTTGGTTAATCTATTACAATTAAATCTCATTTAAGGGCTAACATGTGATATACTATATTTGTAATTTATTTATTACGACTATAAAAGTGAATATTCTTATAAATTTTGAGTATATTTATAACATTTAATTATTTTAAGTTTTAAGGTAGTTTAGTAATTTAATATATGTATATATATTATTTAGATCCAATATTCTTAGGTGCTCCACATGAACCATTCTGCTAGTTCAAACAAGTTCACCGCGTTATTGTCTCGGTCTAATTAGTTCATATAAAACTCAGTCGATATTCCCCGTGCTTATCTTTTATTTTCCAAATACTATTAGCTAGGAAAGCATAAACTGTGATTAATGTATACAATTGCATATTAATATAGAGCTAGTTTTTCTAATAACCAGCAAAAGTACTATTTTGGCTTGTTGACACACGGTAGCATGATTATTTTCTTATTAATTCAATAATAACAAGAAAAAGAACTGTATAGTGATATTATTATATATAGTTATATCTAATACAGTCGATTAATAACATTATAGTTATATCTGTTACAGTGCGGTGCATATATATGCCCAAAATGGGACGCCTCTATGAGATAATCACCACAATTACATAAATAATTTGTGACCCAAGTGTTTGGAAAATTCCTAAATCGTTTGGAATTAATCTATTTTAATTGTGTGATTTGATTATATCCCAAAAAATTTGTGATTTCAATGTAACTAATGTTGCTGGGTTGTTTTGGAGTTATCGTTTTCACTACAAGAATTTTGGTTATAGATCACGGGAATCCTCATTGTCTATTACGTAAAACCCCGCTGTCTATCAGGTATAGTCTATTAGGTTTATTATAGACCACGGGATTTCCCATGGTTCTATCATAACATGTAAACGGAAATCCCCGTGGTCATCATGTTATAGACAACGGAGGCCTTGTAATATACAATGGATATTCCCGTTGTCTATTGTGTTTTAGACCACGCGACATCCCCGTTGTTTATATATTAATAGACAACGGGAGAAGCCCGCTGTCTATTGATCGATCAACGAAATAAATTTATTTATTTATTTATTTATTTATTATATAATTCAAAATATTTTCGCCATTAAACAAACAATAATAAAAATAGATATAAGATATATATTGTCTCATAAATAGAAATCAGTACAATACATAAACGTTATATACCGAAAAATCCCCAATCAACAATTGTAGATAACAAATATTGTCTACCTAGCTAATTAAATTCGTCCACAAAACATCAATTTCACCATCTTGAACCTTTCATTTCACCATCTCTCGCTCCAACATCATCATCTAATTAGCCTCTCCATCTACATGATCAAAATCGAGAAACCTTTTATTAAATAGTAATAATAATAATAATCATCATAATATAGTAGATAACAATTATTAAAATATATGGATGCAGTAAAATCAGAGAAACCTTTTATTTTTGGACTTTGTAAAATTATTAAATTGATGAATAGTCACCATCCATAGCCGGAAAAAAAATGACCTAAAGGAAAATAGAATATTAAAAATGCCTCTTATAGAAATTGCAGTATATATTTCATACGGGTCCCAAAAAAAAAAAATTTATCTAATTCGAAAAATAGTGTTATGCACTTACTGTCAACTTGCAGCTGAACCCCATTTTTCATTAATTAATTCTTACTAATTTAATCTCTTTTCTCTAACACACACATTCCTAGGCCGGTTCGAAAAATAGATTATTAATTAGGTGTAACATGTACAAGACTAATATGATCTCGTCTCACCTCACCGAAAACCTCAAGAAGGAATGAGGAGAGAGAAATATGAAGAACCTGCAAGTTTAGGGACAGCTCTCCAGCAACACTGGCCATTAGTAATAATAAAGTTGATGAGTTTCCTGTCTTCCTCAGCAGTCCATGGCCCTTTCTTCAGACCAACTTTGTCACAGCACGGTTGTCTTCCCATATTCCTCGATCACTTCTAACTATCAACAACCTTGATTTTCAAGCCCAATATTGTTTGAAGATGCAATTACAAATTATTGACAATGCTGCAAGAAAAATATCGAACAAGACTGAAAACTAATTGATCACCACCACACTGCCTACTTATATATATACTACAAACTTCAGAAAGCTAAGGTCCACCACACTGAACTACTATGCAAAGATTCCAAATACCCTACTAAAGTCCCAGCAGGAATCTCACATCCATAAACAAAATGTCAATTTTGCATTCTAGCATGATGGAGAAAACTGCTGAGTACTGTTCTTGTCCAAGACTTTTCCAATACAAAAACAGGAGGTAATAGTTTCTCTTAACTATATCCAAACAGGTATATGAGCACATTATCTGACAAAAACTATAGTTGATGCAAACTCAAAAAATTACCATAAGAAGAACTGAAGAATTGCCACTAATACAATTACATGTTCGTATTTAGTGTTCTGAAGAGTACTCTACTTACTCCTTCTGGAATATTTAAGGACTTCATAACTTCAGCTAAAACATGGAATGATGAAAGAAAGAATGTGAGGGAATGTCAATATTCTACAGTGGCATGTAATGAAACATGGTAGGATTTACTTTAGTTGTTCAGCAAGCACATATCATTTGACACATATAGTAACAATCTAATTATAGCTCATACCAGTGATATTTTTGTCTCTTGGAACATATTTTTGTCTCTTGGAACATCTACAAGCAATGCATGCCATGTTCAACGTAATAAGAAAATCAATCACTCATTAGTAGTATAGATTAGCAAACTGGCTTGTGATAAACATAGCTACATTAAGACATAAGTAACACTCAAAAGAACAATAATCTAAATCTAGATTTGAAACAATAATTCTCAATTTCAGTAGAAAGATCCGCTGAGTTCTCAAAGCATATAGCAAAATCTGTATATTTGCACAAGAGCAATGAGGAAGCCAAGGATTAATTAATAGGATTAATAGGAAATCAATAAAGTATGCAAATCTGGACACATACCTGCTGATGGTAGACACAAGCTCCGACGAGGGGACACAAAGCTCAAGCAACGACAATGAAAACTTCAACAACGGCGGCAATCGACGATGGAGGCTACTTGTGGTACGAAACTGAGATGAGAGGTGTGGAGGCAAAATTACAGAGAAGAGAGCATGAAGGTAAGCAGAATGGAGCAGCGGCAGCAGCGTCTTGAACGGAATGGGTGGATTCGGGTGACCGGAGCGGCGGAGGAGAACTGCTATCGCAGTAGAGATCTGGTAGCAGCACGACTTGAAGGAGCGGATGGTGGCAGCGCGTATTGAAACTTCAGAGAACTGGTTGCGTGGATAGCAATGCGAGGAAGAACAGGGGCGGCGAAGAACAGGACTCCGATAAAGATTCAAACTTCTGCCGGAATCACAGAGCAGGTGATGGTAGGAGTAGGGCAAAGACGATTAGGGAGAGTTAGGGATAGGATTTTGGGGAATTTGCAAAACACAAATGAAACTAGAAAAGAACACCCAAAAATTGTATTAATTATAACTATGAAAATTACAGAGACACACACACAATGGCACACAGAGAAAAGAGGTTAAAGAAAGTAAGAAAAAGAACTGCAAACGTGCTTAATGAGGCGATAGACCACGCGGTTAATGACCCGTGGTATTTAATCAACACGAGAAGAATACGACGTGGGCTAAAGCCCGTTGTCTATGAAATTTTTGCGCTAATAGACCACGCGGAATGAACCCCGTGGTCTATAATATAAAACCACACTAATAGACCACGGATTTTGGCGTGCGTCGCCTATAACCGATTGAAAAAATGGTTATAGACCACGCATTTCATCCTGCACGTGGTCTATCACAACATAGACAACTTTAGTATTAATGCATGTGGTCTATTACATGTGGTCTATAAGCTAAATTCTTGTAGTGTTTTGTTACTGGTTTAAGTAGTAGAACTACCAACTTGACAAGCCTAAGATCAAGGAGTTCGAGCGGTCTTTGAAGCCGGTATACCGATAGGAGTATCGATCAAGAATCGATAGAATCTCAGCTGAAGATCACGTATAGAAGACCGAAGGAAGGCCAACTGATGTCTAAAGACAAAAGTATAGCAATGTTGATGAATAGAGCTACTTGAGTAAAGCCGATCACCGAAGACTGACGTCGGGAGACTGAAGCCTAAAGATCGAAAACTAAAGACTCAACACCAAGAGATGAATGAGTTAGATATGACAAAGTGTCATAATCGTAATAACCGAAAAATTTAAAACTTTTATTAGTAATGCTTAAACCAATTACTTATGGTGCTTAGACCTTAATTATGTTTAAGGTAACCAACGAAACAATTAGAATCGATTCGTAGATCGAAAACTAGAGAAATCAAAAACTAGTGACTAGTCCTTGATCGCTTAATTTCCTACCAAATAATATGATAGTAAAAACAGCAAGTATATATATCGTATCCACAGAGACTACGACTCGATAACACAACAAATAATCAACACAAAATCTTGATTATTATTCGTGCAACAAGATATCAAGAGATGATAATAATAAAACTAGACTCAAAATATAAATAGGAATAAAATCACATATAAAAGATCGACTACAGGGATGTATTTAACCCAACCACTTCACAATTAGCCTATTAACTGCTTACCAATTTAATCCACATTCATATGAAGGATCACTAATATAACTATAGTTTTCGCCAGGACAGCCTATAGTAGTAGGTTAGCCTAAACTCTATCTCCGTCGGGTCTCAAGAAAAGTAAGCTAATTACCAAAAGCACACAAAGATTAACCTCCTCAGCTTCACCTATCTCCGCCAGTCTCAAGGTAAAATCAGATTATGAATTCAAGATATCGACTATGCAATTAATTCCGCCAGACATCAATCACATAACTAGCATGCATTAATATTGGCCAGATACCAACACATGAGAATTAAAGCTAAGAATCATAAATCATGAATGAGACGACAAAACAGTAACAATAGATCAATCATACAAATCTAGTCAGACATACAAACCCTAGGAATAATATGAAATTTAGCTACGCATAATTAAATTACTAAAGCAATAAATAAATAAAAATAACATAAACTGAAATAAATAGATAAAACCGTAAGATTTCACGATGAACAATGTAGCACTTGAATCCGTAAATAAATCCGAACTAGAAACAAAACTGAACTAATAACTGGAAACAAAAAGAAAATCTGAATGCTAACTATTCTGCAAAAACGTGCAAAAGAAAAAGAGTAAAAATAAATTCTGTAAGGTCTGCCCCCCTCTTTTCTGACGTCAGATGCGTTGATATACGCAACCCTAGGCTACACATTGGATCGCGAGAGAGTGCGAGCTACTGTCGCGAGGTCTCCTCCGTGTTCCCTCGCGAGTTTTGCTCGCGACCTTTGGTCACGAGTGAAAGTCGCAAAGACAATCTTTGCTTTCTCGCGTGTTCCAATCGCGAGATTTTGTCGCGAGCTTCAGCTGCGATGTCCAATCTTGCTTTCTCGCATGTTGCACCTTTTTTAATCAAAACCTGTGCTAAAATAACACAAAATACATACGGCATAATATCTTCCAAGGTAAATATAAATATATCAAAAGACACCAAAAGATCACTTATCAATTATAAACGAAACAAATATAGCCTTACAAATCGTGCAAAATGAGGCTTATCAACTCCCCAAACTTAACCTTTTGTTTGTCCTCAAACAAATCGAAACAAGGAGAGCGACCAAAGACAGGCAAAGAGTCGAACGACAAAAGCAATAAGCCTCGTAGCAATGAGCAATAAAAGATTCAATCAAATTAATCGATCACAACATCTTTCGTTAAACTCCACATATCATAATAATCATAAGCCTGAGGCTTTAAACTTGAATCCTCACAACATGGATGTATATATAAGAAATCTCAAACACTCAAGTGTATCAAGGAAGATGTATATACTCTCAAAGTTTAAAAACACATGGAATCTACCATAAGTTTGCAAATCGTCTAATTCTCCATTGCTCAAATATGTGCTCAAACACATGGAATCTACCATTACGACTTAAGGCATCAGCTACTACATTTGCCTTTCCTGGGTGAATATTTATGCCACAGTCGTAATCCTTTACTAATTCGAGCCACCTTTTTTGCCTCATGTTCAAATCTCTCTGCGCGAAAAAGTATTTCAAACTCTTGTGATCCGTGAAAATCTCACACCTCACTCCATAGAGGTGATGTCTCCAAATCTTTAGTGCGTGTACTATAGCTGCTAGTTCCAAGTCATGAGTTGGGTAATTCAATTCATGCGGTCTAAGTTGTCGTGATGCATAGGCTATCACCTTTCCCTCTTGCATTAGCACACAACCAAGTCCATTTTTGGAAGCATCAGTATAGACTACATACTCTTTGTTTGCTTCTGGAACTGCTAGTACTGGTGCACTAGTTAACTTTTCTTTGAGCTTTTGGAAACTCGTCTCACATTCATCAGTCTAAGTAAATTTGATTCCTTTTCGGAGTAGCTGTGTCATCGGTTGTAATACCCCGAATTTCTGGGCTTAAAATTTCAAAATTTAAGAAGGAGCAGACGATAGAAACGATTATGAAAGTGAACGTCGGGAATCGCCGATTTCGATTAAATCGAAATTTCCTTTAGAAATTCAAATGAAATAATTTTTAAATATAAATAGATATGATTTTAAGTATATTTGGGATATTATTTACACTAAGAAAGAGAAAGAAATATTTTTCCTTATTATTTGATTATTTTCGAAAATCATGATTTATAAGGATTAATTTGTGATTTATTTTGTGATCACTTGATTTTATGTGATGAGTTGTCATGTTTATCTTATATTACATGATAAGATAATTATCTTTAACACCCAAGCATGAGGTGTAAGTGATAAGGTTGAAAATGACATTAGAGATAAGATAAGCTTGTTAAGATATTTTATTAAAAGATAAGATAAGATCATGATGGATTAAGAGATAATGTTTATCTCTTAGAAATGTGTAGAAATGTGATAAGTATCATAGGAAATAATATCTAAGCTCTAGAAGCATACAATTTTCGAAATAATGAGTATGATTTTATGTGATTTTTGAAAAATCACAATTTAATGTGATAATTGTATTAAATAATTTATTTAATTATATACTTGATATATATCATGATTCTAAATCAATCTTATCTCACAAAATTATTGAAATTTCGAAATTAATAAAAATAGGGTAAGAATGGAATTTTGTGAAATTTAATTCCTAGAAACCTAGATTTCAAATAAATTGGGAAAATACTAAGAATTGTTTCAAAATTTATTTTATGATATAATATCATTATATTTATGTAATTCATCATGAAAATAATATTAGTTATGAAAAGAATGAAAGTTTAATAATTTATCCTTAATTTTGAATTGTTTGCCGATAACTTTACTAAAGTATATGAAATTGATCTTAATTAATTTTCTTATGATATAATTTATTATCTAAGATCAATATTATGTCACATAGCTATTAATTGAAGAAAAATAAAATATTTGGCATATAATATATATAGTGACCGAAAATATGAATAAATTGGTATATTATGAGATAAATATCATGCTATAATTAATGTAAGGATAAGATTGTGATCTTATCACATTATGAGGTGTAAAGTAGAGTTAGAATCCAATTTGATCAAGTAACCTAAGTCTTGTCTCCTAAATGGCGAAAATTTGCTAAACATATATTATAAAATGGTAATTTAATTATCTTAGACAAGTGTGATGCAAGTTGTATGAATGATTCAATGAACCTATTAAAAGATAAGATATGATAAGGATTATGATAAGATTTGATAAAGATAAGGATAAGATTTTCAACAAGTGGACATTAGATATTTTTACATAAATAATAAAAAAATAGTAACCTAAGTCTATAAATAGCTCATGAATGCCTTCATTTTCTTCATCCCACACCAAGTTTCGAAAATTATAAGAGAGAAAAGAGAGAGTGTTCTCCAATCCTTTCAAACCCGAGCATAGAACAAATAAACGTTCGCCGATCGATTCTAATCCGACTAAGAGGTTAGATTTCTTACAAGCTTTGTATATACGTTAGAATTTATGTTATAAGCTTAGTGTGTTCATATGATTTTCGAAAATTACATAACTAATGCTAATATGTTTAGATATTATGTTTATATGATGTTATTAAGCATATAGTATAATTATATCATAAAATTAAGCATGCTATTAAATTTAAAATTTGGACCGAAAATATAGGAAGGACATATGTTGATGATTTTGATTTTTAATTGTTAATTTAAGCATGAAATAATAATCTAGGGTATTAAATATGCTTATATGAATTTATGTAGAATTTTTGGAAAACTTTGGTACCTAAGTTCATGAATTTCGAAAATTATAATATAAGATATGATATTGAGATATGATCCATATTTAAGTGTTATCATATCATATTGATGATGTAGATTCATAATATATAGTTGTGTGAATTTATTGAAATTTATAAATATTTATCGGACCTAAGTCAAAGTTTCGAAATATGACTTAGGTAAATAAAATTCAATAGTTCATAATAAATAACAATTATGTTATAGTAAGCATAGTTAAGGATGATTAAGTGTTATGTGAATTTATTAGAATTTTTAAAAATTGTTTACTTGGTGAAATAAGAAAACCAAAACCATGTAGTATAATTCTAAGGTGTATGATTTTATTTGACCAAAGTAATTACATAATATGATCTAAAATGATGTTTTAGACATAGTATGATTTTATGGAATTTTAGATCAAGAATTACACATGAAATGATAAGAATTTCATAAATAATTAAAAAGTCAAATGTTGACCAAAGTCAAAATTGTTGACTTTTCGTTGACTTGGTCAAAATTGTTGACCAAAAACGTTGACCAAGGTCAACGGGCACACAATTCAATAATACGTGATCTATGTGACGTAATACAATGCTACTTACGTTACGTAAGTACATTAAAACGAACATTATATACTAAAAAGGTAGAATATCTCTTATAAATTAAGAAAATTCATAATCGACATTAATTGATTAAGAAACGTCAAAATAAGTCCGGCGTTAGCATTATTTGATGCATAGAAAGTTATAGACTATGTTCGTCTCTATCGAACGATTTGAACAAAGGAATGAATGGAAGGATAGTACGTACGTTGGTTCGGATCGAAGAATCTTACGCAGCATGATGATATGCTAAAATTTCGTTTCTTACATTGATAAGGTTTGACTCGGAGGAAAGGAGAAAACCAAGTAAAACCTAAGTGACCTAAGAACTTTAAGTTCTCGAGGTGGGCATTCTTTTCAAAAGATTTTTACAAGCTTTCTCGAAAGTATTTTCTCATATTGCTTTCTTCGCTTTCTTATAAAAATGTTGAGATACGATATTATCTCGCCAAAAATGTTTTATGTTTTGTATATGTCCATTCGGGTTGCACAGGCAACAGAAAAGTATTATTAATTCGGATCTAAGTCGGAGGTGAAGGGAATCTAGCTAGGGTTGTGTACACTTCACACGAACCAAGTTACGGTCATTGTTTGACCTCGAACTGTTCAAGGTCGGTCGTCGTCCGGGTGAAGGAGGCCTCCTCCTGCGTTAATCCATATGCCGACTTGGAATATACGTGATGTAAAATGTCTCACAGACACCTTTGAGAAAATGAAAATGTATTTAGTAAGCCTGAGCCTTTTCAACTAAAACCCTCGTCTTCATCGTGAAGTAAGCGACACAATATTTCGTAAAGTAAAATGTTTTCGGCATATGTCCACTGGGTGCATTATTTGTACTCAGCCCTGCATGTTTGTTTTTAAATGTGCAGGTTGAGCTGATGATGGAACAGAGCGGGAGTTGAGCGGAGTTCTTTTGTCAAAGAGTATGAAGTATTTTTGGTTCACCTTGAGAATGCATCTTCACATGCATGTCTCACACGTATTTCCGCTGTCAAACTCTTGAGACTCTGTTATCTTTTGTTACTGTGTTAAGCTTTGAAAAAGCTGTTGTTTGTTGAAACCATGAAACCATCTTATATATATATATATAAGCTATTTTGATTCATCATGATTCTTGTTTCTGTTTGGAACATCTACAATTCTTCGTAGATGAAATGAGTTGGAAACCTTATTCGTTTCATATTCACTTAACCCGAACCCGAGTCACGATCCGGTAAGGTGGTAGCGAACCGGCCGTGACAGATGGTATCGAGAAGCGGTCGTTTGCTTTGAACCAAAATATTCTTTCTATCCAAAGTCCGGCTTGAATCACTAGACTTTTTATGAAGCAGTCATCACCGCTCAACGCTCCTGTTCATCACGCTCAACCGGCAAAGAAAAGTAGTCTGACAATAAAGGTATGTTTTAAAAGCTTTAAGAAAGTTACGTACAGTTCTGAGGAAGTATTTATGAAAAATGTTTTTTAAAGTGGACATGCCGTTAAGGAAGAAAGTATACAGCTTTGAATTTTGATAATTCATTGACGTAAAGGCAAACAAGTGGTTTGTCTAAAGAAATTTAAGCTCATACCCGATTGGTATGTGATCATTTTGTTATGATAAAAGAAAGTAAAGCTTATACCCAAGGGGTATATGAGTAGTGATGATAGATATATATATAGAATTATATGTCAGTAAAGTATGTTTATAAAACGAAGTTGAAATTGTTTTGAGTTTCAAAAAGTACGTAGATGAACTCTAAGTCTCATGAAGAACTTAGATCGAACGAAATCATAAGAAATTCTCTTCTATGTAGTGTTTGATAAAAACGAGAGTTTGAGAACCTAGAAACGTATTTAGAGCTCGATTTGACGAACGCAAGTTGAAATGCTACGTAAAGGAATGGAAGCTTCAATGAACAAATGTCACTTGTGACATTGGACACAGTCTCTTCACTTGAGGTTCTATGCGATGAAATCATCTGTTGTTTACGTAAATTAATTTAGAGTGATAAATGAACTTGGGAATTAGAAAGAAAAGTAATAAGTGTTTACGAGACTATGCAAAAGGATGTTCATAAAACTTTGTGTTTTAAGAAGCTTAGTTCCTTGAAAAGTATGACATGTTGTTGTCCCATGAACCATAATGAGATTATGTGCTAAGTACGATTTAGAAATTGATGTTTGTTTTATTTAAAAACATTAAGAATGCCTCCCAGAAGAGAATTGGGACGTAGGAGAAGAGAGGCAACTCCAGAACCAGAAATCCAACAACCACCACCGCCTCGTAAGATAGAGACATTGTTTCTCAAACAAAACCCGCCCACATTTAATGGGACTGGAACTCCCAGTGAAGCTGAACTATGGGTAAGGTCGATAGAACGGATCTTCAATTTCCTGCATTGTACAGATCAGGAAAGAATTTCTTGTGTTACCTTTCAACTAACGGGATCAGCAGACTTCTGGTGGGAAACCAGAAGGAAAATAATGACCGAAGAACAGATGGAGGAATTCACTTGGGAAGATTTTAAGATGGTACTATATGACAAGTATATTCCCAAGAGTTATAGAAAGAAACAGGAAAACGAATTCTACAGTCTCAAACAAGGGGATAAGTCGGTAACAGAATATGATCGTATATTCGTGACATGTCAGGTTTGCCCAAAATATGGTGGATCTTGAGGAAAGAATGGCTGACAAGTTTAGATCTGGACTACGGCCTGAGATTAGAATATCTCTTGCCAGTCATGGAGCAATGACCTATGCTGAAGCTCTAGGACGAGCTTTGGACATAGAAGAGGCATTGCCAGAAAGTAAGCCAGCTTTAGCCCAAGAGGACAAGGGCAAAAGGAAATGGGAAGAAATTCGTAACAAGGGTAATCATTACAACCAGGCTGAAAAGAGGCCATGGACGAGCAATCAAAGGCCCCAATGGACCCAAGGACAAGGGCAAGGACGTCCAATGACCTTTGGCGCGAGAAATGACCAGCGACAACTGACAAGCCCTCAATGCCCACGATGCCGTAAGTATCACTCTGGCACTTGTCTAGCTGGGCGTTTTAACTGCTTTAGGTGTGGACAACAAGGGCATTTTGCCAACAACTGTCCACAACAAGAACAAATAGATAAGCCCAACCCGCCACGACAAGCCCAACCGCAAAGGGGAGTGCAACAGCCACGACAAGCAAGGGCTTATGCTCTCAACCAACAACCCGAAAATGACCAAAATAACCCGACAGGTACGAATACGTTTTCGACATACTTGTGATTATATATTATTGCTATGGAAATTTCAAAGACCACGATATTATACGCGAATATTTTAGAACTTAGCATGAAACGAGGTGAAGGAATACGAATCTTCTTCGTCAAGGAAGGAGATACGACGTTAGCATAAGTTCGCTTAAACTTAGATTTGAACATAGGATTCACCATCTATAAGAATTGATAGATGAGTAGATACGCATGAAAGTTAAGAACGTACGACGGATAAATGGGTACGAGGTACCAACGTTGGAATTGAGAATGTAACATGGAGGGAAGATCGAGAACACTATGAGGATACGTAAATTTCGAGGACGAAATTTCTTTAAGGGGGGTAGAATGTAATACCCCGAATTTCTGGGCTTAAAAATTTCAAAATTTAAGAAGGAACAGTACGATAGAAACGATTATGAAAGTGAACGTCGGAATCGCCGATTTCGATTAAATCGAAATTTCCTTTAGAAATTCAAATGAAATAATTTTAAATATAAATAGATATGATTTTAAGTATATTTGGGATATTATTTACACTAAGAAAGAGAAAGAAATATTTTCCTTATTATTTGATTATTTTCAAAATCATGATTTATAAGGATTAATTTGTGATTTATTTTGTGATCACTTGATTTTATGTGATGAGTTGTCATGTTTATCTTATATTACATGATAAGATAATTATCTTTAACACCCAAGCATGAGGTGTAAGTGATAAGGTTGAAAATGACATTAGAGATAAGATAAGCTTGTTAAGATATTTTATTAAAAGATAAGATAAGATCATGATGGATTAAGAGATAATGTTTATCTCTTAGAAATGTGTAGAAATGTGATAAGTATCATAGGAAATAATATCTAAGCTCTAGAAGCATACAATTTTCGAAATAATGAGTATGATTTTATGTGATTTTTTTCAAAATCACAATTTAATGTGATAATTGTATTAAATAATTTATTTAATTATATACTTGATATATATCATGATTCTAAATCAATCTTATCTCACAAAATTATAGAAATTTCGAAATTAATAAAAATAGGGTAAGAATGGAATTTTGTGAAATTTAATTCCTAGAAACCCTAGATTTCGAAATAAATTGGGAAAATACTAAGAATTGTTTCAAAAATTTATTTTATGATATAATATCATTATATTTATGTAATTCATCATGAAAATAATATTAGTTATGAAAAGAATGAAAGTTTAATAATTTATCCTTAATTTTGAATTGTTTGCCGATAACTTTACTAAAGTATATGAAATTGATCTTAATTAATTTTCTTATGATATAATTTATTATCTAAGATCAATATTATGTCACATAGCTATTAATTGAAGAAAAATAAAATATTTGGCATATAATATATATAGTGACCGAAAATATGAATAAATTGGTATATTATGAGATAAATATCATGCTATAATTAATGTAAGGATAAGATTGTGATCTTATCACATTATGAGGTGTAAAGTAGAGTTAGAATCCAATTTGATCAAGTAACCTAAGTCTTGTCTCCTAAATGGCGAAAATTTGCTAAACATATATTATAAAATGGTAATTTAATTATCTTAGGACAAGTGTGATGCAAGTTGTATGAATGATTCAATGAACCTATTAAAAGATAAGATATGATAAGGATTATGATAAGATTTGATAAAGATAAGGATAAGATTTTCAACAAGTGGACATTAGATATTTTTACATAAATAATAAAAAAATAGTAACCTAAGTCTATAAATAGCTCATGAATGCCTTCATTTTCTTCATCCCACACCAAGTTTCGAAAATTATAAGAGAGAAAAGAGAGAGTGTTCTCCAATCCTTTCAAACCCGAGCATAGAACAAATAAACGTTCGCCGATCGATTCTAATCCGACTAAGAGGTTAGATTTCTTACAAGCTTTGTATATACGTTAGAATTTATGTTATAAGCTTAGTGTGTTCATATGATTTTCGAAAATTACATAACTAATGCTAATATGTTTAGATATTATGTTTATATGATGTTATTAAGCATATAGTATAATTATATCATAAAATTAAGCATGCTATTAAATTTAAAATTTGGACCGAAAATATAGGAAGGACATATGTTGATGATTTTGATTTTAATTGTTAATTTAAGCATGAAATAATAATCTAGGTATTAAATATGCTTATATGAATTTATGTAGAATTTTGGAAAACTTTGGTACCTAAGTTCATGAATTTCAAAATTATAATATAAGATATGATATTGAGATATGATCCATATTTAAGTGTTATCATATCATATTGATGATGTAGATTCATAATATATAGTTGTGTGAATTTATCGAAATTTATAAATATTTATTGGACCCAAGTCAAAGTTTGAAATATGACTTAGGTAAATAAAATTCAATAGTTCATAATAAATAACAATTATGTTATAGTAAGCATAGTTAAGGATGATTAAGTGTTATGTGAATTTATTAGAATTTTAAAAATTGTTTACTTGGTGAAATAAGAAAACCAAAACCATGTAGTATAATTCTAAGGTGTATGATTTTATTTGACCAAAGTAATTACATAATATGATCTAAAATGATGTTTTAGACATAGTATGATTTTATGGGAATTTTAGATCAAGAATTACACATGAAATGATAAGAATTTCATAAATAATTAAAAAGTCAAATGTTGACCAAAGTCAAAATTGTTGACTTTTCGTTGACTTGTCAAAATTGTTGACCAAAACGTCGACCAGGTCAACGGGCACACAATTCAATAATACGTGATCTATGTGACGAATACAATGCTACTTACGTTACGTAAGTACATTAAAACGAACATTATATACTAAAGGTAGAATATCTCTTATAAATTAAGAAAATTCATAATCGACATTAATTGATTAAGAAACGCCAAAATAAGTCCCACGTTAGCATTATTTGATGCATAGAAAGTTATAGACTATGTTCTGCCTCATCGAACGATTTGAACAAAGGAATGAATGGAAGGATAGTACGTCGTTGGTTCGGATCAAGAATCTTACGCACATGATGATATGCTAAAATTTCGCTTCTTACATTGATAAGGTTTGACTAGGAGGAAAGGAGAAAACTCAAGTAAACCCTAAGTGACCTAAGAACTTTAAGTTCTCGAGGTGGGCATTCTTTTCAAAAGATTTTTACAAGCTTTCTCGAAAGTATTTTACTGTTATTGCTTTACTGCTTTCTTATAAAAATGTTGAGATACGATATTGTCTGCCAAAAATGTTTTATGTTTTGTATATGTCCATTCGGGTTGCACTGGGCAACAGAAAAGTATTACAATTCGGATCCTAAGTCGAGGTGAAGGGAATCCTAGCTTAGGGTTGTGTACACTTCACCGAACCAAGTTACGGTCATTGTTTGACCTCGAACTGTTCATGGTCGATCGTGCGTCCGGTGAAGGAGGCCTCCTCCCGTGCGTTAATCCATATGCCGACTTGGAATATACGTTGTGATGTAAAAATGTCTGCGCAGACACCTTTGAGAAAATGAAAATGTATTTAGTAAGCACAAGGCCTTTTCAACTAAAACCCTCGTGTTCATCGTGAAGAAGCGAAGACAATATTTCGTAAAGTAAAATGTTTTCGGCATATGTCCACTGGGTGCATTATTTGTACTCAGCCCTGCATGTTTGTTTTTAAATGTGCAGGTTGAGCTGATGATGGAACAGAGCGGGAGTTGAGCGGAGTTCTTTTGTCAAAGAGTATGAAGTATTTTTGGTTCACCTGAGAACGATTCTTCACGCATGTCTCACACGATTTCATTGTCAAACTCTTGAGACTCATTATCTTTTATTACTTGTGTTAAGCTTTGAAAAAGTCGTTGTTTGTTGAAACCATGAAACCATCTTATATATATATATATATAAGCTATTTTGATTCATCATGATTCTTGTTTACGCTTGGAACATCTACAATTCTTCGTAGATGAAATGAGTTGAAACCTTATTCGTTTCATATTCACTTAACTTGAACCCGAGTCACGATCCGTAAGGTGGTAGCCGAACCGGCCGTGACATCGGTCTTCTATCTTAGAGAATCCTTCAATGAATCTCCGATAGTAACCACTAATCCCAAGAAACTTCGATTTCATTTGAGTTCTTGGCGATTTCCATCCTCGCAGACCGCTTCTACCTTTGCGGATCCACTTTAATTCCTTCCGACAACACAATGTGTCCAAGGAACATTACTTCCTTAAGCCAAAATTCACATTTGCTGAATTTGGCAAAAAATCGTTCGGATCTTAAGGTTTGCAAAACCGTTCTCAAGTGTTCCTTATGTTCTTCCTCATTCTTCGAATAGATAAGAATATCATCTATGAAGACTAAGACAAATTTGTCTAAGTACGGATGAAACACTCTATTCATGAGATCCATGAATACGGCTGGTGTATTTGTTAGTCCGAATGGCACAACTATAAACTCATAGTGGCCATATCTCGTTCGGAACGCCGTTTTGGATACATCTTCTGGTCGCACCTTGAGCTGATGGTAACCTGATTTGAGATCAATCTTCGAGAACACACTTGCTCCTTTTAACTAATCGAACAAATCATATATCCTTGGCAATGTATATTTGTTCTTTAGTGTCAGCTTATTCAGTTCTCGATAATCAATGCACATTCTCAATGAGCCGTCTTTCTTCTTGACAAATAAGACAGGTGCTCCCCAAGGTGATTGATAAACGCGCTTTTTACACGTTTATTGTTGATAATTTAAGATGATTTTAGATCTATTAAGTGCGTTTATGTATCGGATCTTAATGATTTTATATATTTTTGGAAGATACTGCTCTTGGGTTCCTCTTTGATGTTTTGTAGGATTATAAGATGATAATCGAAGCATGGAATGAAGCACGAGCAAACGAAAGGCAAAAACAGGGGCTAGCGGCCACCTTCGCGACCGCTAGCCCAGTCGCGAGCCGAAGATTGGTTCCTGGATGATGTCTCACGATCGACCTAGCAACTGCTAGGTCGGCCGCGAGGAAAAACCATACGACTTGAGCACACCACGCGACCGCGAGTGATGCCTCCGAAGAAGAGTCTCTGCCCGATTTTCTTGCGACCATGGCTAGCGACCGCGAGCCAGGTCGCGAAGCTCACCTAGCGGCCGCAAGTCCTGTCGCAAGACAAAGATGATGCGCGCGCGAAGATACCTAGCGACCGAGCTCGCGACCGCGAGCTCGTCCGCGAAGCGTAGCGGATGAGCCGAAAATTAGGGTTTTCACCCTTTGTCTATAAATAGGGCATAGCCGCCCTCGCGCCCCCAGACCTCTCATGCACGTTTTTCTCAGGTTTTCATGTTCTTTCATATTTTTGCACTCTAGCTTTGATTTAGAACCATCTAGCATTAGTTTTTGCATTGTTCTGCACTAGTTTTACGTATTGTCGACGCTTCAGAACGCTTTTGTCCGAACAATTTCCGTGTTTTACCGTTTTTCGCTGAGGTTGGGATACGAGACCAACGATTGTTCTTCCGACGCTACACTACGGGTTTTATCTATTTAATTCCTATTACTATGATTATTTCGTATTTTATTTCGTTTATTATGTCTAGCTAAATTTCGTTCTAATCCTAGGGTTTGCATGATTCTATCCTAAATGTTGTGATTCCTGCTATTAATATTTACCTTCCAGGCATTGATTTATGATTCTTGGTGCTTAATTATATGTGTTAATTTCTAATCAATCTTGATGCATATCTAGTTGCCAGTTAATTACTTAACCGTTTTAATTGTCAATCAATCTTGAATGCATAATACGAATAAGCCTTGAGTCGTAGCTGAGATAGGAACATTCGTAGGAAGCATATTCTTTGTGATCCTTTTGGAGTTGCTTATTTTCACCTAGAGACGTATGAATAGGAAAATTAGTAATCAACTGCCACAATTGTCGTAACTGAAATTGTTGGTTACATATGTGATCTTCCATCTTGTCTGGATTAAAATGGTTAATAGGAAGCAGGATAAACATACTTTGTGGGTAGGATTAATGCATCCCTAGGGTTAGTCTTTCTAGATTGTTATCTCTTTGAGTATTTATTGCTTTCATTTATTTTCAAGTTGTCACCTTTGGCTTTGGATTTAATATTCGAAGCCCTAAAACCTTATCAAACCAAATCAGTCGCTTGGATAATGATGAAGGATTAGATTGTTAGCTTCAGATTTTCACATAAACCCCCGTGGATACGATACTGCCTTACCTATATACTTGCACGCTGTTAGAAAAGTGAGCGATCAAATTTTGGCACCGCTGTTGGGATTGTTAAGATTATATAGGAATAAATTGACAATTCGGAATTATTAATTCAAGTTGTATTTTAAATTTTATTTGTTTTCACTTGCCGGATCTAATTTCTCTATTTCTCTCCAGGTAGTTTATGATCACAAGGTCCCGAGGACCTCCTGAGCCGTTAGTGGATCCAGAAATCGAGACTACCCAAAGAAGAAAGAGACGAGAAAGGAAAAGGCAAGATATGGCAGCAAATCCGAACAACGGAGGTGTTCCTCCCAACGGGGGTGTACCTCCTGAGATAGATGTTCGTCTTCTAGCGGATTTTACAGAGATGCAGCGCCAAATGGCGAACATGGGACTCCTTGTCCCTGCTCCAGAGGCAAGACCGCTGAATTATATGTACCGACCTCCTACGGAGCAATTTCAAGGAGGTGGATGGGGCTCGGAAGTGAACGCGAATAACTTTGAGTTGAAGCTGGCCCTAATCAGTATGGTTCAAGGGGAACAGTTCGGAGGAGGAGTCACAGAGGATCCGAATGCCTATCTCGAGACATATCTCGACATATGTGACACCATCAAATAGAATGTGGTGCCACAAGACACGTTCCGGATGCGCATGTTCGGATTTTCTTTGCGCAATCAGGCGAAGGATTGGTTCAAGAGCTTGGACCGCAATGGGATAAACAGTTGGGGGAATCTTTGTGAAAAGTTTCTCTCAAAGTATTTTCCGCCAGCTAAAGCGCAGAAAATCATCGCCGAGATCTCCCACTTCTCCCAACTAGGAGATGAGTTATTGTTTGAGTCGTGGGAGAGATTTAGGGGCTTATTGAGAAAGTGCCCACAACACGAATTCTCCAGGGAGCAGCAGATCACGCAATTCTATAATGGGCTGACACCTCACATGAGGAGTATAGTGGATGCATCAGCAGGAGGATGCCTGTTGAACCGACGTGTGGAAGATGCTAGCAGGATTCTAGAGGAGATGGCTGCAAATAGCTATCAATGGCCAATGGAGAGGAAACTTGTGGTGAAAGCAGCCACCGTCGAAGGCGATGCTAAGTACGATAATCTGATGGAGCAGTTCACCCTTCTAAGAAGTCAGTTCGAGAAGGAAAGGAAAGCAAAAGGGGTGGCTGTTGGATTTGTATACTGAAAGCAGTTTGGTTGAGCTTGTATACAATGTTTCCTGTTACAACTGTTACATCTCCTATCTGAATTGTTTACTTGATTGCATATGTATGTCCCTTTATCTCATATATCGCTTAGATCATACAAGGTGTGTTGTAGAGCACGTAAGTCCGTATGATTGGTCAAGCTTAATGAGATATAAAAGTATCACAACCGAGACAACTTGAGGACGAGTTGTCGGTATAGGCTCTGATTAGATAAGAAGTGACTTGACTTGGTTGTTTGTCTATACCGGTATGTCTCGACGTATTGATGGATCACGGTGAGATGAGTTCTTCTATCCGACCGCCGTGAAGAACCTAGATCTCGAGACTTACGCTGATCTAAATCTCGATAAGGTATTAGGTGAGTATGAGTTCTTGACCATCACTTTGACTTGCTATGGGTGAGGGTTACAAGACATAACCCAAGATTCTCTGCATCTTGGGTCGTGGCGGTCTTGTATGTCATGCTAGTTACCCGTGTCGAGTCACCGTATCCGCTTAGGATGATGACGTCCCTTAAGGAGCTCAAAAGGTTTATTGTACTAAACCCCGCAGTTGAGTTATCTCAAGTACAATAATAAGGTTGAGTGGTACTACTTATGAATTAAAGATATTAATTATTATAAGTAGTCGAACACTGTAAATAATTAATGGACGTCACGATATCTTAAATACGGGGATTCGTAAAGTCTAAGTGGAAGCCCGACTCAACTTCGGTAATAAAGGGGTAAGTCAGCATTTATTCTCTAGTGACATGAATGAATGTTTATGAATTAATTTAGGTTCTAGGCTGAACATAAGATAATTAATTTATTTGAGGCCCATCTTTATTCCTTGCATTTGATCCCTGGGCTGGCCCATCCAGGCCTGGAGCTTAGTGATTTTTGCCCCCTCCTTATAGAGTCCATCTGGGACTCTGCTGATCCTCTCTATCTTAAGTGATATGATTATATTTATTAGATATGCATAAATCCTATCTAGATAGGGTTTGGGGTTGCATTATAAATATAAGGTGAGAGAGAAAATTAAGGCTAATCCTTAAGCATATTTTCGAGAATTCTATTCCAAAAGAGAGTGATTTTCGAAAACTTTGTATGAAGGAAGAAGGCGAATTTCTAAAGCACTCTCCATAGATTGTCCTCACTTGGCATTGGAGTTTAGGCAAACGGGATACAGTCCAGAAGATCAAAGCACGAGTCTTGATCTATTCATCCCCGACAGATTCGCAGGTGAACACGAGAAAACTCATAAGTGTTGCAATTAATTATTTAGGTGCATGCTAGGGATATAATCAATGTATGGTGAATTAAACATCCAAGATAGATCCTCGGGAGAGGGTTAAAATCGATTTTCCTACATTGGTATCGAGCACGGGATCGTGATCTTGGCTCTGTGGATTAATTCACGCTTGATTATAACATGCGCAATTAATTAATTGTGAATCTGCTGTTCATCGTGTCTCGTTTTATTTTTATCGGATTTTGTTTTTTTTTACCACGATAAAATCCGTGGTTAGATTAGATTTTTCCCGTAAATCTTATCCGTAAAGAAGAACGAACACGAAGCACGAAGAACGAGACGACGGAAAGCAAGTCGGAGAAACCGGTACGGCGCAGGCGTGCGGGCGACGGCACGCGAGGCGTGCTCGGCGCCGCAAGACGCCTCCGGCGCTGCGCGCGTTTCGGTAGGAGGCGACGCAGACGAGGCCGAGGTGCACGGCTCGGTAGCCAGACGGTGCGGGGTGAGCGCTTCACGCGCGGATGCCTCGGCATCGCTCGGCCGAGCGCGCGCGCTTCGGCGGTGTTCGGAGAAGGTCGCGATGCTAGGCGCGGCGCGCATCGCGCTGCCAGAGGCGCCACGACCGTGGCCCACGGAAACCTCATAGCGCGCTCGGCGGCATGAGAGGCCTTGCGCGCGCGCCTCGGTCGTAGGGCGCGCGTCGTGTCTGCGCGGGATTCTCGGCGGTGTACGCAGGCGTGCTCGGTAACACGGCCAGGTGACGCGCGGGGAAACCTCAACGAGGCTTCGGCCACGCACGGGCGACTCGGGGCGCGCGAATCTCGTGCGAGGCCTCGACAGCGCTCGGCGGCCTCAGCGCGAGATTCGTGCGGGAAACCTCAAGGTCGCCGTGTTTCTCGGCCAGGCTTGCTGGGCACGGGCGACGAGCGCAAGTGGGCGGCGGAGGTGTGCTGGGCGCGCGCATGGGCTGTGCCCTATCGTGCGGCCTAGCCCATCTTGGGCCGACCCGGCCCAAATCCGGCCCAAACCCGGATTTTCGGCCCGAACTCAATTTTTCGGCCCGATTTCAGATTTTTGGCCCTATCCGACCTGTTCCAATGATCCGACCCGTTTTCAAATTTTGGCCCAAATCCAGTTTTGACGAATTCGGTCCGTGCCCGTGCACGCGAGGCCCGTTTTCGAGTTTGATGATCTGTAATAAATTAGGCAGGGAAGTATAGGGTCCACCAATGGGCCGCGATGAACGATTTTATTTTATTTTTATCGTTCAAAGCATGTCGTGGATGTTTAAATTATGTAGAAGCATGCTATGTATGTTTAATTACGTAGATAAACATGTTACATGTTTTTCGTGATTGGATGCGCATAGTAAGCATGCTAGGTTTATCGCGTTTTTCAAGCATATTTTAGAATTCTGCGAGCATGTTTTACATGTTGAGTTCTATAGAAAAGCATGCTAGGATTACGTGATCTGCTTGGACAAACCTTTTGAAACAAAAGACTAAGCAAGTAACCCGACATGTTAATTTTTTAAATTAAAATGTCAAGACCTCCACTTTTTGATCTCTAAACAAAGTGATACGCACTGTGAGTAAACGTCCACACGCGTGGCTTGCTTGCACTGTTTTTCATAAGTTTGTTAGATGAGATTTCTAAATAAAACATTTTAATCTATTGAGAAGTGGAAGTTTCATGTGTAAACATCCACACGCGTGGCTTACATATGTGATTTTTCATAAGTTCTCTAGAGATAGATTTAAAATGAGATAATAAATGAATTTGGATTGAAAGCGATATGGTCCTAGTGAGTATGCCAACTCTAAGATTCATTTTCTGCTGTTAAAATTGTGGTCATTGCTAGACATCACCTCAAGTACAACTTCCCCAAGTCCCTTCTTGCGATAGTGATGTGGTCAGTAAGGTCCAATCATTAATTTCATTTGTCATAAGGATAAGTTGACATGGATTGAAATTAAACGACTAAAAGGTTTATTTTAGTCCAGTCGAGGGTTCATGTGTAAACGCCCACACGCGCGTGGCTTGCATGTGGGATTCCTTGGGCGATTGGAGGTTTCAATTAATATTGTTTTATCAAAGGTTACAATATTCTTGTTACGAATTATGTGCGATCGTATATTTATGTGTTTACATTACTTTTCAGATATGTCTCTTACACCGATTATCAACATGCTAGCACAAAATCCCTTATCCGTCCGAATTTTATCGAGTGGAAACGAAACATTGAGAATGTTCTTCTCATGGAAGAAAATCTATTTGTACTCACTACACCCCGTCCCAAGCCTCTAGACGATTCATCTACTGATGAGGAGCGCAAGGAGCACGAGAAATGGGACAAATCAAACAGAATGGCAAAGTGCCTTGTTTTGGTCACCAGGTGTGAGTCCCTGCAACTCCAGCATCAAGAGATGGAAGATGCATCCACAATATGGCTAAATCTCATGAAATCGTACAAGGAGTCGGACAGAATCGCTTGTCATAATTTGACAAAATCAATAATGTCAAGTTCAATGAAGGAAAGTCGCTACAAGAAATATGTCCTTTTGCGTCATGGAAAATATGTCGCAAACCTTTTTTTTTATGTCGCAAAAGCAAATTTGTGACATTTCATGCGTCACGGTGGATTGTGTCGCAAAAAGTGATGTTGTAAATTTACGACATTATTTTTCAATACTGACGCAACATATACGACGCTTTGTGCTTCACGTAAATATTGTTGCATAAAATTCGCGACACATTACTCGTCATTAGTTTTAGTGATGCATGTGCATTTGCGACATTTGTCGTGACATTAGTTAAAAAGATGCATCATAATTTGCGACAATAGTTTGTGACATTATAATAATGTGATGTGAAATTTTACAATGCTTAAGCATCATATTTAAAGTGTCGCATAATATTGCGACATATAATATTTGTTGTAAAATCTTGTATTAAATGTCGCAATATATATAACACCTTATGCATCATTTTATTATTATGTCGTAAATCTTGCATCACTTGTACGACATTAAATGAAATGACATGTCTAATCTATGACACTATTATTAATGTGATGTAGTTTTGTACAACACATGTTACGTCATAGTTAAAATGTCGTATAGTATTCCAACATAAAATATTTGTTATAAAAAGATATTTAAAGTCACAAATATACAACACATTTTGCATCACTTTATTATTATTATTATTATTATTATTATTATTATTATTATTATTATTATTAGTATTATTATTATTATCATCATCTGTCACAATTGCGACATTTATACGACACTTAATTGAGTAATTTTATTGTCGAATTCATAAATAATGCATCATTAATGAATTTAGGCACCAGAATAAGAAAGCATATCAATTATTAAAAACATAGAAATAAATATCTTTTAAAAAACAAATTGAAAATATCATAACATTGATTGACTTGTCTGCTATATTATTCAAAAATCTAACATCAAATATCAAAGTCTATATCTATCTAGCTATGCAAGAATGCAAATCCCATAAATGATAATGCGACGCTCAACGTCATTTCATCTTCCTCTTGCTTTTCCTTGTTGCACTTTTGCCTTGTTCCTACAAAGATTCAACAAAATAAATTATACTTCATACATATAAAATTAAACTAATTCAAAAGTACAATCGATATAACAATACCTGGATAGGTGCACCATCTAAACGAATATTCATATTGTTCTCATCTCGAGTTATTCATCTCTTCTCTCATCTAATACATTGGTAGAAGATAATATTACAAAAGACTAAAATTCAATAGAAATATTATAAAATTTTGATCATTTACCTCAAAAGTTTCATTTGTTGCACTCAAGTTCTCCATGTTCATGTTCATAACTCCATCGATGATGACCCATTATTGAGAGCCCAGATGCCGGAATTGAAAGATCCGGATACCTTGCATATTATAATATAAAGTATGAGTTATAAAATATTTATAATATAAATGAGGTATATAATGTCGACTTACATTTATATTAGTATCCTCTAATGTGAGAAGTCGTGCTCAAGCATCTCCACTTTTGAGGAATAGTCATCTTTGAATTTTGACATTTCATCTTCAAATCCCTTTCGAATACTTGCCACTATGTCGTTAGATTTTTCATGTATAGCTTTATCAAATTCTTCTCGAGATGTAAAATTCACTTTCTTTGTAGCATTGCTGCTGCGAAAATATTCTGGCGCTTTCTTTCCAATAATATCTTTATAGATCTCGTTATTAGCATCCATATCATCCCGCAATTCTCGTGCAACTTTTGTTTCAACTCCTTTAAAGAGCCTATACAAAACACAAAATGAAATTAAAAGAATCACAAAGCTCAAAAAAATAATACTACCAAGAGCAAGAGAATATTGTTTTTTTTTTGGGGGGGAGGGGGGGAAAGTTTAAGGTTGATTTGTCCAAATTTCCATGTATCAAGAGTGTTGGCAGTGAGGGTGAAGCTGTCTGATCGGGTTAGGGATGAGGTTTTGAGGTTGGAGCAAAATTTATTTGGATGGGTTATTAATGGATGGATGGGGAAAGATGTTTTCTTGGAGGGCTCTACTTCCACTAAGTGGTGGAAGACACTAATTCCTGAGCATAGGTCTGCTTCTTGCATTGCAGCTTTCATCAAAAACTGAAGTCTTGTTTTTCAAATTGTGGGAGCGACTAAATGCACCCAAAATTCCTCAATACACGTCCGCATGCTAAGAGAGTTTCAGCTGCTCTGTGTGTGTGTACAAGAACACATACTATAAAACAGTAGCAAAAATCAAATCTCAGATCCTTAGAAGTGCAGAAAATACAAGCACATAATTACTAACAAAATCAAGATACAGAGATGATGAACATCGAACAGCACAGGCTGAAACTCTATACCGTATCACAACATAATTCATAAACTTTCCACTTGAAACTAATGTAAGATAATCTTCAGGTATAAGGTGAAAAGTATCAGGTATAAATTCAACATAATTCATTATGAACAATTACTTAATACTGAATTCATATTAGAATGTTGAGCACCTACACTGTAACTCAACACCAACATCTTTGCACTTGAAACTAATGTAAGATAATCTTCTGATGGTTTAAAAAAGAATATGGATGCAAGAGTAAAATAATACACCAAAAGTAAGAGAATATTTTGAAAAAGATTTTATAAGGTTACACACTACAAACATTACTGGCAAGTAAACCAACACACAAAGAAATAAAGAAATAAAGAATAAAAAATCCATTTCACTACCTTTACCAATTATAAAAGACAATAGTTATTTCTTTCTTCCAAAAATAAAAAGAAGAGTATATAGATAAATTCTACTTTGAAAACATCAATCATGATTTAAAATCCTCAATGGATGTACGAGTAATATATATAAAAAAGACAACACTAAATCCAAATCATCAAATCAAACATCAATCATTATTTAAAATCATTTCCTAATGTACTTCTATAAAATATACACGTAAGATGTACGAGTAATTCCACCCAAAAATAAATTTTAATTCAAAACAAGTGGAGGGTAAAGAGTACTTACTAGTTTCTCTTCATATTCTTGTCAACTTGTTTTCCGCTCTTTTGTTGTCTTGTATAGACAAACAAATCTAGATGTGATGGCTCTTTACCATATTTTGACGGTGATCAGTAAATAAGAAAAATATAAAGAAATTACAATACTATGATACATTATTAAACAACAATGCTCGATATTGTTTGATATATAATACCTCTTCTATAGCATTGGCCATATCCTTTCGTCCCAATCTAGGAGGAAGTTTGACATGCTTTCGATTTATTCTTGTCGTTAGTCTTACTAAGCTTCTACATTCAACCAAACAACAAAGGTTATATTTTATAGATAAATATTTTAATAGAAACAAATGAAAATTATTCCACCATTGCAATACTCACCCTTGCAATTTTGAGCTCCAATGGTTTACCAATATAGGCCATTGATCGCTTCCACCCTTTATGGACATTTTGACACCACGTAACTCTTGTCATGTCTATGTGAGTATAATACTTTGCTTTCAATCTATTCTTCCAATCCTTCCAAAGTTTTCCTAGTTTCTTAAGACAATTTTTTATAAATGTCCATCAAGTTTGTATTTTCCTACAACCAAAATATACGATATGTAAGGTGAAAGATGAATGATTAATAATTGTTATAAGTTAAAAGATGATGGTAGTGTAAGATGAACGTGATGATGATAATAGAAAAAATCAAATGTAGAAAATATATTAAAATTTGAATTGAACATAGTACCTTCACTTCATCCCAAACGAGATCCTTTTGAGTATTAGGGACTGCCCTCCAATCTGTATAAGAAAGCGGTAATTTGTTTCCATCTTTGCTAAGATTCCTAGTGAGATGAAAAAATACTGACATTGGTTCCGATACGTGATTGGGTCAGATCTAGTTCTAATTACATGACCTTTCCTGTGCCCCATTCAAAGCCCATCTTTGCAGGTCCCCTTCTAGTTGTAACTGTTAATCGTTGTTATGCAATAGTATAATTAGAAAATAATATTACAGACGATTACAAGGCTATAAACAAAAAATAAATATATGATATTACGTTGGTCATTACCATCATCAACATTATTTTGTGTCTAATCAGGATCACTATCATCAGATGAGGATATAGGAGTATCATTGGTGTCTGACAGTTCCGTATCCGAGTCAGAATTATCGTCGATGTTGTTTGTAGTTTGGGTATCTTGAACTAAGGTGTCAAGCATTGATCCGATTGGACGCCGGATTTCTTAAATCTTGGTGCCATGAGTATCTGCAAATTGGTAACTATATTAAACTTACTAACTCTTTTGAAGCAAAAGAAGTAAAGAAGAAAAGAATTGCATTAAGAACTATGATGTGAACAGCATGAAAGGTAAAAGCGAGTTTCGTGCGAAGGTTCAATATCATCTCCTACTACATGATACATCATCTCCTACTACATACATCATTTCCTACTACATGATAAGAATATATAATAATTTCAGATATATAGTCTAACATCTTTTCAAAAAGTTCAAATAATCATATTTACATTTACATCTAATCAAAGCTATAACGAGACTAAATCATGATAGAGTAACCATGTCGCACGGTAGTTCCTATCATTTGCATAAATAGTAATTAAGCTTTTGGCCATTTTCTGTGTTAAGTGGGGAAAAATCTCCCTGCCAAAAAAATAAGCAGTTCCATACACATTTCTTAAGTTTAAAATCTCCTGTCGGACCGGTAGTTCCTATCATTTGTATACTTTAAGCAGTGAAGTCTACGCTTGATAAAATCTAACAAGTGCAGAAAGTCTAGAAGTCATTCCATCAAATTAGTAACCCCATGGTAAATATATATTTCCATTTTAATTATAAAACAGTTTCATAGTTAACTAGGAATAAACTTGACAAGCATATTGAAAAAACTTCTTCTGTGCAAGTACTGATTTGTGGCTGCAAAATACTTAACAAAATACTTAAAGACCGATATCAAAGTATGCCTGGTAGAAGTTTTGGTTCTAGGATTGAGTGAGTTCCTAACGTTTTATTAAGAACAGACATGGCAGAGAATTCTTCAGCCTTGATAATGAAGTGGCAACTAAATGATTTGATCTTAAAGATGCTCTATTACTTCCTCTGACATTCAACTAATTTTCTTATAGTGTCCTCATTTAATGAGGATTGGAACTCTTATAGTGGCCTCATTTAATTTTCTTATAGTGGCTTCATTTAATGGCGATTGGAACTCTTCCTCTTAAAAATTGTCAGCTTAGGCTCTCAAGAATTGAACATACTAATTTTCAACACTAAGAATGACATAGAGCTGTACATGACTATGATGAAAAACAATAATGAATAAAGCAAACAGTAAATTTCACTGTGCCCACAAGTGAAATTTCACAAATATCCTCCTAAAGAATCGAAGCCCACAAATATCCATCAAGTCCATATAGTAAATTTCACAAAATTCACTGATTACAGCAAACAGTAGTACAAAGCCCAAAAACAGAACAATTTTACAACGAAAGAACAGCAAACATCGTGTATTGATGTTCTGTACAAGTAATTGTCGTCATCTGATGATCCGATCATTCATTTTTCCTTAATGAAGTAGGGAACAAAGAGTTGAACACTTATATACAGAAATACAAATATACAAGATTATAGAATTTCTCACAAACTAACAAGAGTAATGGCTTAACATTCATTCAGTCATTTCATCGAACATCTTGACAGAAAAATCTAAATGTCATTTATGTCTGTTTCTAGAAAGATAGATAGTTAACAAACTAATCCAAACAACAAAAATTGGATAGATAGTTAACAAACTAAAATCTTCTAAATTAAATAAGTTACAAGAAAGAAAAGAAAACAAGAGAAATCATACAAATAAGAACTAATTTCAGATCGATAAAGAATCGGTATACTACCTGGTGGACGGAGTCGGCTTTTGGGAGGGGCAGAGGAATTCAAGTAGGTCAATTTTTCTTCTTCACGTTCTCTGCACGTCTCTGGAAGGAATTGAAGTATGGATTTTTTTTTTCCATATATCTGCACGTCTCTAGAAGGAATTAACCGTATATGGGTGATCTTTTCCTGAAAAATAGGAAACAAATCCTAAGAAAAAATATTTTAGCGGGAGGAAACTGGAGGGAGTGGGAATTTCTTGCTAAGGAGCGTTTGCTAAGGTGCGGAAGGAATTTCTCAGCGTTTGAAAGAGGGACAAATCTTTCCTCTTAATTCTGGTTATCTGGATTAAGATAATAGAAATATAATTTTTAATGTTCATTTGCATGAAGTTAATTTTGGTGTAGTGGTAGTGCTTGAATATGTATCCCAATTGATACCGTGTTTGAATCTCTTTGGCAGCACTTGTTTTAATTTTTTATATTTTTGATGTGCATATTAAGTTTTATAGTTTTACTCGAAAAATTCACGCAAATCTCGATTTTGCGAAATTGTATAACGCCGATTTCGCCGAATTGAAGAAATGTCGATTTTGATGAGGCTAGTGTTTTCAATGAAACGGCCTTAGAGCAATACTCATCATTGCTTTCATGACCGATGGTGATTTCTAAATTCCTTCGCGTCTGAGGTCAAATTTGTAATTTATCAATTTTTTGGGTTTTTTTTTTTTTGTTTTAGTTTTTAAAATAACTTTTAATTTTAATATTTGAAAGTAATATATAGAATAATAGTTGTAATATATGTTTCTAAATTTACTTACAATTATAATTTACTCTAATTTGATATTTTATTCTAAAATTGAACTTAATTAACTACACTAAAATAAGATTGGTTACACATATGTTTCTCTTATTTGAAAATAACTTATCTTTTACTTTTTAATTTATATATAATCTGAAAATAAAATACATTTATAATTAAATTTGATAATTTACTCTGACATTAAACTTTATTCTTTTCATTAAAATATGATTATTTACACATATTTTATATTTTTTTATATAATTTATCTTTTTACTTTTTAAATTACAACATTCACAAAAAAAGTTATAGAATACCGAATTATTCGGTTATTGGTATCTGATAATCGAAATTAACTTTAAACCCGTTATCGAAACCGAAAAATGTCAATTAATTGGTTATTGTTATCGATATTCGTTGGATATCCAATAACCATTAAGCAACCCTATATATTGGGTGGAGCACGATCCGGTTAGCTGACTATTTCTCATATATAAAAATTATGATCATGCGATTTTTTATCAATTCTGTTAATTGCTGAAAAATGACAATAAAAAACACATTACAAAGTACATATAATTTGTATATCGATATTCCTTCCATGTCATACATATGAAAGTATGTATTATGAAAATAAAAAATATAGAACTTATCTATATAATACACTTCTTGTTAGGGGTGCTTATTGGATCGGTTTCGGTGAACCGAAATCCAAATTTCGGTTAACCGAAACCGATATCTACCAAATCCAATAACCGATACCGAAACCGATTGGTTAATCGGTGGACCGATTAACCGATCGGTTAGTCGGTTCGGTTATTGGATATCCAAAATTATCCAATTTAGAAAAAAAAACCACCATATTTATTTAATATAATATTAAATTAACTTGTATTTAATTAATAATATAATATTAAATTAACTTGTGTATAACACAAAAATCTAATATAAAATGCAAAGAACATAATATTATACAAAATCTAATATAAAATGCAAAGAACTATCAACTTGTGTATTTAATTTAATAATAATAAATTAATAAATTAATAATTATTTAATTTCGGTTATTCGGTATATACCGATAACCAAATTAACATGAATTCATTATCCAAACCGAACCAAATATCCAATTAATCGGTTATTGGATACCGATAACCGATGGATGTCGGTTCGGTTCGGTGATATCCATTATCCACTTATCCAATAAGCGACCTACTTGTTAGGAAGAAAATCTAACTTTTGTTTTTGTTATGAATCAATTGACTCGATTGGTTCATCAACTTTAATCGATTCAAATTGGTATGAGTTACAAGATTTATTTTTCAAAATTGTACAAATATATTATTTTATTTAGATTTTCAATTTGTGAATTTTGTGAAATTCATGAAAAATCGATATATGATTCAATTTTGTTTTAAATCGTAGAAAATATATCATTCAATTTGTGTCTTGAATTGGCTAAAGTTTCATTAAAAATAATATCAACCAAATTAAATTATATTTCTCAATAATATTAATCAAAATAAATTATACTTCTCAATAATATTAATCAAATTAAAATATCTAAGATGTATCCAAAATCAAGATTAAGGCAAGAATTTCTATACACCAACTATGTATTTGAATTTTGATGTAAATAACATAAATATAATATTCTTAAAATCAAGATATAAATAACATAAATATAATATTCCTAAAATTATAATGCAATCTCAAGGCTTCCATAAAAGCTAAACGTTCAGGCAAGAATTTCCACACAAATTTCCATACGTAGTGTTGCATCGCTTTTGATCTACAAGACCTCCGGAGCTTTTCTTCCCTTTTCACTTCACGGTATTCTTTTCCTCATCTTACCAGGTTTGTCTCTTTGATTGTTTCGTAATGCTTACAAGTATTGATTGTTTCGGTATTGATTGTTTCGTAACTATCGATTAATATATAACTATCCCTAGATGTAGATGATTGTTTACGGTATTGATAGTTTCTAGTATTGTTTGTTTCGTAACTATCGATTAATATATAACTATCGATCGCTCTTTTTCACACGTAAAAGGTGTAAGTATAGGGTAAGTTAAGCATCGTATCCACAGAGATTGTATCACGAAAACATAGAAGCTAGCTCAACGACAATTCATCATTATCCAAGCACAGAATTTGGGTTGAAAGGTTTAAGGCTTCGGAAATTAATCCAAAGCAAAGGTAACCAAGCAAAAATATAAATAAAGCAATAAAAATCACGAAAGATAACTATGAAGAAAGACTAACCCTAGGGATGCACCAATCCTATCCACAACGATGTTTATCCTGCTTATTACTAACCGTTTTAATCCGCACAAGACGGAAGATCACATATATAACCAACAACTTGATTCGACAATTGCGGCGATTGATTACTAATTTTCCTATCACGATTCGTCTAGAGGAAAATAAGCAACTCAAAAGGATCACTAAGAATATGCTTCCTACGAATGTCGTATCTCGATTCGACTCGAGGCTTCGTATCATCATGCATTCAAGATCGATTGACAATTAATACAATTACGTCATTAATCGGCAACTAGATATGTATCAAGATTGATCGAAATCAACATATATTAATAAGCACCATGAATCATGAATCAATGCACGGAAGGTAAATAACAATAGCGAAATCACAACATATAGGATCGAATCATGCAAACCACAGATTAGAACGGAAAACTAGCGGACATAATAAACGGAATAAAATACGAATTAACCATAAAACGGAAATTAAATATATAAAACCCGTAGGGAAGCGTTGGATGAACAATGGTTGGTCTTGAATCCAATCCCAAGCGAACGAACGGAAAACAACGGAAAACGATCGGACAAAACGTTCCGATCGATAACGAAACGATAAACTAAACTAGAACAACGTAAAAACAATACTAGAATTAAACTAAACGAAGACTAAAGCTAAAGAATGGAAAAACTGAGGAAAAACTTCAGAAAAACGAGCTCTGGGGCGTATGGGGTCTATATGGGGCGCAAGGGGGTGTTGCCATATATATAGGCACACCCCAAACCCTAATTTTCATACGCCGGTCGATCGCGAAACTCCTCACGGTCGCTAGGTTCGGTCACGAGGTAAGTCTCGCGCGCGCTCGTCTCGCTCGCGGTCCCTCCTTGCGCTCGCATGGTACCTCGCGACCGGGCTTAGCGGTCGCTTGCAATTTCACACCGGTCGCGAGAAATCGTCCAGTGAGTTCTCGGCGCTAGGCTTCGCTCGCGGGCATGAGGTTGCGGTCGTGGCTCGCTGGGTTCTCGCGCGTGTTTCCTAGCGGCCAGCCTAGCGACCGCTAGGCTGGTCGCTAGAATCATGGCAGATTGCTTATACTTTCTCGTGCGTCGTTCCTTGCTTCGATTATCAACATATAAACCTACAAAACGTCAAAGGAACACCCAAGAGCAGTATCATCTAAAAATAGATAAAACATTAAGAATCGATACATAAACGCACATTAAACGAGCTAAACTCATCTTCAAATATCAACTATAAACGTGTAAAATGCGCGTTTATCAAATCCCCCAAACTTAAAGCATTGTTTGTCCTCAAACAAAAACAGAACTGAAAGATAAACGAAAGATCAACGAGCGTAGCAAAGAGGATAACCATTATAAGCATCAGAAACATATTAACGCTCAAAAACATTAGCGCACATGACGACGTTAGCCAACTCAACACAAACAACCATCGAGGGCAAAAACTCATTTATTTTCAACCCTCACAAAGGTATGTGTGTAGAATATATAGGATACACTCAAACTCATAAAGAAATTAAGGACATGTATACACTCAATGATCAATGCAATGCAACATCTTACCATAGGCTTGCCGTTTCTCTAACATCTCCACCGCGTCAAATGTGTTCAAATGAGGATCAAAGAGGACTTTTCATAGGTTGTAATGTAGGCACATTGGTTAAGGTAGGATAATATATATGGCTAAGTGACTCAAGTAAACTCCAAGCACCATCATTTATATATTTCGACACATATGGACTTTGTCCATTTTCCTCTTCTTTCCCAACGAGCTAAATTGACGTTTTATGCCTCATAAGGTACCTATACTTTGATTAAAGACCCTTTATACTCAACGCTCATAGTGAACTTAACATTTTTCTTTTTCTTTTCTTTTCTAGAGCTTATAGGGTTTAACTTTCACAACAAAGGTACTATTCTTTACCACAAATGTATTTTTCTATAAGAAACTTTTCTCGTCATAACTTACATCAAAATTTCACCCCTTTTGATTCCCATATCCATCCTCACCTCCTATCATCCGGTTAATCGAAAGAAAAAGTCTAATAAAGGCTCAAAGAAGGCGACAAATGGTATATAACATCGGGTTAGTGTTTGGGTGAATATGTGGTTAACAAAGATGGCCTTTTATCCTTTCCAAATTCGAAACACATATTGCAGTCTCGACACAGAAGAACGGCAAGTTCTAGAAGATAATCACATGCATGATATCACACAATTAAAAGAAACTGTATCAAGATGTTTATATAGTGAAGCTCAAGTCTCACGGGTTAAGCAAATGGTGAAAAACAACAAGCCTAAGCCATCTCACGTCATTCATGCGTCATTTTCTACCATATCATGTGCACTATCATTAAATTTCACAAAAATTTTCTATCGTCATTGGCCACATGGATTAACACACTTCACTTAACTCGTTGATCGACAGACACGAAAACGAAAAGAAAAACAGAAACACGACAAAAAGCAACACAAACGAAAGACACGACAAAACACGAAAACACAAACAAAGAAAACGTTGGGTTACCTCCCAACAAGTGCTTATTTAACGTCTTTAGCTAGACCATCACTAACCTTGTCAATCCGGCGTTTTTGTGGCAACAGAAATCCTTCTCAACTCGTGGATCCTCCTAAACTTAGCATTTACGGATCTCCACCACTGACTATGGAAGTGCCCCCAAACTTGAATGATACACTCGGAGTTCCATGCCGAGTCCACTTCTTTCTTCTCACAGATTCCTCGATCGGTCGAGTACCCTCTAAACGCGAGACGTGAGCGGCAGCAGCAGTCATGATCGAGCAATAATCTTCCGGCTTTCCAACGTCGTGTTGCTTGATGGCGTCGTATATGGAAATTTTGAGCTCCTCATCGTTAACACGAAACGTGAGATTTCCTTCCTGCACATCAATCAACGCACGACCAGTTGCTAGAAAAGGTCTACCAAGGTTTAGTGGTTGTTGTTTGAATTCGAGAATATCTAGAATAACAAAGTCGGCAGGAAAAACAAAATCTCGAATTCTTACCAACACGTCTTCGACGATACCTTTTGATATGTGATGACGGTCACCATCATCGATGAAATCTTCGCCGGCTTCATCTTTCCTAGGTGTAGCGGTTGAAGACGTTCAATGGCATCGATTGATGCTCGCCCCAAATCGCACAAAACATTTGGAAAGTCCGCCGGCGATCTCGCACTCTAACGTGAAACTACCGGATCCTTCGCTCGAGGAGCTTCCTTTGCAAGACGGCACCGCATTCTTGGATAGGAAATTTTCTCAAATTTCCCAAGTTTCTTCTTGCTTGCAAGCTGCCTTTAAGAATTTCATGTAGCCGGCATGTTTCGCACGCTTCAAAGAGAGGCAAATTTATCTCAACTTTTGAAAACCTCTTTGAAGCGAGCAAACTCTCGTCATATTTCGACTTGACAAGTCGACTCGAAACGGGACCGGAGGAGTGTGCGTGCGGATTTGCTTTGGGGTTGCCTCGCGGTCGACCTCGCGATCACTGGAAGGTCGCGAGGAATGCATTGCTGCGCTGATCTCCGTCTTGGCGTGCGAGCTTGCGGTATTGGTCGCCGCGAACAAATCTAGCGCCGCGATACTCGATGGCTCGCGGTCGGGTCTTGGCGCGCCGCCGGCCGTGGGCTTCGTGGAAAAATTCTTGTATTCTCTCGATCGGGCTCGCTGATCATGAGCTCGGTCGCGATTCTGCTCGATGTGTTTTCATGCTCTTCTTTCTCGGTAGGGCTCGGGTAAGCTTGTCCACTCCTCGTCTGGATGGCGAAGCATTGACTCTTCGGGTTCACCTCCGTATTACTCGGAAATTGGCCCATCTTTTGTAGTGCATTTACTTGTACGGCTATTTGACCAATTTGATTCTCCAACATCTTCATGTGCTTCCCCATAGCCGTCACAGTGGACTCCAAATGATTTATCTTTTGCCCGGTGTTGCTGATGAACGAATTCTGATTCGTTGCCAATTGTTGGTTGCTTACAACCAACGTGTGGAAGATGCTAGCAGGATTCTAGAGGAGATGGCTGCAAATAGCTATCAATGGCCAATGGAGAGAAACTTGTGGTGAAAGCGACCACCGTCAAGGCGATGCTAAATACGATAATCGATGGGCGCGCTCACCCTTCTAAGAAGTCGATTCGAGAAGGAAAGGAAAGCAAAAGGGTGGTCATTGGTTTGTATCTTGAAGCGCTTTGGTTGAGCTTGTATACAATGTTTCGTTACAACCTACATCTCCTATCTCGAATTGTTTACTTGATTGCATATGTATGTCCCTTTATCTCATATATCGCTTAGATCATACAATTGTGTTGTAGAGCACGAAGTCCGTATGATTGGTCGTTTAATGAGATATAAAAGTATCACAACCGAGACAACTTGAGGACGAGTTGTCGGTATAGTCGCGTTAGATAAGAAGTGACTTGACTTGGTTGTTTGTCTATACCGGTATGTCTCGACGTATTGATGGATCACGGTGAGATGAGTTCTTCTATCGACCGTCGTGAAGAACCTAGATCTCGGAGACTTACGTTGATCTAAATCTCGATAAGGTATTAGGTGAGTATGAGTTCACCATCACTTTGACTTGCTATGGGTGAGGGTTACAAGACATAACCCAAGATTCTCTGCATCTTGGGTCGTGGCAGTGCTTGTATGTCATGCTAGTTACCTGTGTCGAGTCACCGTATCCGCTAGGATGATGACGCCCCTTAAGGAGCTCAAAAGGTTTATTGTACTAAACCCTGCAGGTTGAGTTATCTCAAGTACAATAATAAGGTTGAGTGGTACTACTTAAGGAATTAAAGATATTAATTATTATAAGTAGTCAGAACACTGTAAATAATTAATGGACGTACGATATCTTAAATACGGGGATTCGTAAAGTCTAAGTGGAAGCCCGACTCAACTTCGTAATAAAGGGTAAGTCGAGATTTATTCTCTAGTGACATGAATGAATGTTTATGAATTAATTTAGGTTCTAGGTCGAACATAAGATAATTAATTTATTTGAGGCCCATCTTTATTCCTCAGATTTGATCCTGGTGGCCCATCCAGCCCTGGAGCTTAGTGATTTTGCCCTCCTTATAGAGTCCATCCGGGACTCGCTAATCCTCTCTATCTTAAGTGATATGATTATATTTATTAGATATGCATAAATCCTATCTAGATAGGGTTTGGGGTTGCATTATAAATATAAGGTGAGAGAAAATTAAGGCTAATCCTTACATATTTTAGAGAATTCTATTCCAAAAGAGAGTGATTTTCAAAACTTTGTATGAAGGAAGAAGGCGAATTTCTAAAGCACTCTCCATAGATTGTCCTCACTGGCATTGAGTTTAGGCAAACGGATACGATCCGTAAGATCAAAGCACGAGTCTTGATCTATTCATCCCCAGATTCGCAGTGAACACGAGAAAACTCATAAGTGTTGCAATTAATTATTTAGGTGCATGCTAGGGATATAATCAATGTATGGTGAATTAAACATCCAAGATAGATCCTCGGAGAGGTTAAAATCGATTTTCCTTACAATTGGTATCGAGCACGGATCGATATCTTGGCTCGCTGGATTAATTCACGCTTTGATTATAACACGCGCAATTAATTAATTGTGAATGCTGCTCATCGTGTCTCGCTTTATTTTATCGGATTTTTTTTTTTACCACGATAAAATCCGTGGTTAGATTAGATTTTTCCCGTAAATCTTATCTCGTAAAGAAGAACGAACACGAAGCACGAAGAACGAGACGACGGGAAAGCAAGTCGGAGAAACCGAAGGTACGGCGCAGGGCGTGCGGGCGACGCACGCGAGGCGTGCTCGGCGCCGCAGACGCCCTCGGCCGCCGCGTGCGTTTCTCGGTAGGAGGCGACGCAGACGAGGCCGAGGTGCACGCTCGGTAGCCGAGCGCGCGGGGTGGCGCTTCGCGCGGATGCCTCGGCATCGCCGGCGCCGAGTCGCTTCCGCGGTGTTGGAGAAGGTCGCGATGCTAGGCGGCGGCGCGCGCATCGCGCGCCAGAGCGCGCCACGACCGTGGCCCACGGAAACCTCATAGCGCCGCGCAACACAGACGACGCCTTGCAGCGCCTTTGGTCGTAGGGCGCGTCGTGTCGCGCTGGATTCTCGGCGGTGTCTGCAGCGTGCTCGGTAACACGCCAGTGACGCGGGAAACCTCAACGAGGCTTCGCCACGCACGGCGACTCGGGCGCGCGAATCTCGTCGAGGCCTCGACAACGCCGGGCCCTCGCCATGAGATTCGTGCGGGAAACCTCAAGGTCGCCGTGTTTCTGGCCAGCTTGCTTTGCACGGGCGACGAGCGCAAGTGGGCGGCGGAGGTGTCTTTGCGGCGCATGGGTCAGGCTCTATCGCTGCCTAGCCCATCTTGGGCCGACCCGCCCAAACCGCCCAAACCGGATTTTCGCCCGAACTCAATTTTTCGCCCGATTTGATTTTGGCCCTATCCGACCTGCTCCAATGATCCGACCCGTTTTCAAATTTTGGCCCAAATCCGCTGACGATTCGTCCGTGCTGCACGCGAGGCCGTTTTCGAGTTTGATGATCCGTAATAAATTAGGCGGAAGTATAGGGTCCACCAATGGGCGCGATGAGCGATTTTATTTTATTTTTATCGTTCAAAGCATGTCGTGGATGTTTAAATTATGTAGAAGCATGCTATGTATGTTTAATTACGTAGATAAACATGTTACATGTTTTTCGTGATTGGATGCGCATAGTAAGCATGCTAGGTTTATCGCGTTTTCAAGCATATTTTAGAATTCATGAGCATGTTTTACATGTCGAGTTCTATAGAAAAGCATGCTAGATTACGTGATGCGCTTGGACAAACCTTTTGAAACAAAAGACTAAGCAAGTAACCCGACATGTTAATTTTTAAATTAAAATGTCAAGACCTCCACTTTTGATCTCTAAACAAAGTGATACGACCGTGAGTAAACGCCCACACGCGTGGCTTGCTTGCAATTTATTTTCATAAGTTTGTTAGATGAGATTTCTAAATAAAACATTTTAATCTATTGAGAAGTGGAAGTTTCATGTAAACATCCACACGCGTGGCTTACATATGTGATTTTTCATAAGTTCTCTAGAGATAGATTTAAACGAGATAATAAATGAATTTGGATTGAAAGCGGTATGGTCCTAGTGAGTATGCCAACTCTAAGATTCATTTTCACGTTAAAATTGTGGTCATTGCTAGACATCACCTCAAGTACAACTTCCATGAAGTCCTTCTTGCGATAGTGATGTGGTCTAGTAAGGTCCAATCATTAATTTCATTTGTCATAAGGATAAGTTGACATGGATTGAAATTAAACGACTAAAAGGTTTATTTTAGTCTGGTCAAGGGGTTCATGTGTAAACGTCCACACGCGTGGCTTGCATGTGGGATTCCTTGGGCGATTGGAGGTTTCAATTAATATTGTTTTATCAAAAGGTTACAATATTCTTGTTACGAATTATGTGCGATCGTATATTTATGTGTTTACATTACTTTTCAGATATGTCTCTTACACCGATTATCAACATGCTAGCACAAAATCCCTTATCCGGTCCGAATTTTATCGAGTGGAAACGAAACATTGAGAATGTTCTTACTGCGGAAGAAAATCTATTTGTACTCACTACACTCCGTCCCAAGCCTCTAGACGATTCATCTACTGATGAGGAGCGCAAGGAGCACGAGAAATGGGACAAATCAAATGAATGGCAAAGTGCCTTGTTTTGGTCACCAGTGTGAGTCCTCGCAACTCCAAAGATCAAGAGATGGAAGATGCATCCACAATATGGCTAAATCTCATGAAATCGCATATGAGTCGGACGTAATCGCTTGTCATAATTTGACAAAATCAATAATGTCAAGTTCAATGAAGGAAAGTCGCTACAAGAAATATGTCCTTTTGCGTCATGGAAAATATGTCGCAAACCTTTTTTTATGTCGCAAAAGCAAATTTGTGACATTTCATGCGTCACGTGGATTGTGTCGCAAAAAGTGATGTTGTAAATTTACGACATTATTTTTCAATACTGACGCAACATATACGACGCTTTGTGCTTCACGTAAATATTGTTGCATAAAATTCGCGACACATTACTCGTCATTAGTTTTAGTGATGCATGTGCATTTGCGACATTTGTCATGACATTAGTTAAAAAGATGCATCATAATTTGCGACAATAGTTTGTGACATTATTATAATGTGATGTGAAATTTTACAATGCTTAAGCATCATATTTAAAGTGTCGCATAATATTGTGACATATAATATTTGTTGTAAAATCTTGTATTAAATGTCGCAATATATATAACACCTTATGCATCATTTTATTATTATGTCGTAAATCTTGCATCACTTGTACGACATTAAATGAAATGACATGTCTAATCTATGACACTATTATTAATGTGATGTAGTTTTGTACAACACATGTTACGTCATAGTTAAAATGTCGATAGTATTCCAACATAAAATATTTGTTATAAAAGATATTTAAAGTCACAAATATACAACACATTTTGCATCACTTTATTATTATTATTATTATTATTATTATTATTATTATTATTATTATTATTATTATTATTATTATCATCATCATCATCACAATTATGACATTTATACGACACTTAATTGAGTAATTTTATTGTCGTATTCATAAATAATGCATCATTAATGAATTTAGGCACTGGAATAAAAAAGCATATCAATTATTAAAAACATAGAAATAAATATCTTTTAAAAAACAAATTGAAAATATCATAACATTGATTGACTTGTCTGCTATATTATTCAAAAATCTAACATCAAATATCAAAGTCTATATCTATCTAGCTATGCAAGAATGCAAATCCCATAAATGATAATGCGACGCTCAACGTCATTTCATCTTCCTCTTGCTTTTCCTTGTTGCACTTTTGCCTTGTTCCTACAAAGATTCAACAAAATAAATTATACTTCATACATATAAAATTAAACTAATTCAAAAGTACAATCGATATAACAATACCTGGATAGGTGCACCATCTAAACGAATATTCATATTGTTCTCATCCGAGTTATTCATCTCTTCTCTCATCTAATACATTGGTAGAAGATAATATTACAAAAAGACTAAAATTCAATAGAAATATTATAAAATTTTTGATCATTTACCTCAAAAGTTTCATTTGTTGCACTCAAGTTCTCCATGTTCATGTTCATAACTCCATCAGATGATGACCCATTATTGAGAGCCTGTATGCGCCGGGAATTGAAAGATCCGGATACCTTGCATATTATAATATAAAGTATGAGTTATAAAATATTTATAATATAAATGAGGTATATAATGTCGACTTACATTTATATTAGTATCCTCTAATGTGAGAAGTCGTGCCTGAAGCATCTCCACTTTTGAGGAATAGTCATCTTTGAATTTTGACATTTCATCTTCAAATCCCTTTCGAATACTTGCCACTATGTCGTTAGATTTTTCATGTATAGCTTTATCAAATTCTTCTCGAGATGTAAAATTCACTTTCTTTGTAGCATCGTCATTAAAATATTCTGGCGCTTTCTTTCCAATAATATCTTTATAGATCTCGTTATTAGCATCCATTTCATCCCGCAAATTCTCAGGCAACTTTTGTTTCAACTCCTTTAAAAGAGCCTATACAAAACACAAAATGAAATTAAAAGAATCACAAAGCTCAAAAAAATAATACTACCAAGAGCAAGAGAATATTGTTTTTTTTGGGGGGGGGGGGAGAAATTTTAAGGTTGATTTGTCCAAATTTCCATGTATCAAGAGTGTTGGCAGTGAGGGTGAAGCTGTCTGATCGGGTTAAGGATGAGGTTTTGAGGTTGGAGCAAAATTTATTTGGATGGGTTATTAATGGATGGATGGGGAAAGATGTTTTCTTGGAGGCCTCTACTTCCACTAAGTGGTGGAAGACACTAATTACTGAGCATAGGTCTGCTTCTTGCATTGCAGCTTTCATCAAAAACTGAAGTCTTGTTTTTCAAATTGTGGGAGCGGCTAAATGCACCCCAAAATTCCTCAATACACGTCGCATGCTAAGAGAGTTTCAGCTGCTCTGTGTGTGTGTACAAGAACACATACTATAAAACAGTAGCAAAAATCAAATCTCAGATCCTTAGAAGTGCAGAAAATACAAGCACATAATTACTAACAAAATCAAGATACAGAGATGATGAACATCGAACAGCACAGGCTGAAACTCTATACCGCATCACAACATAATTCATAAACTTTCCACTTGAAACTAATGTAAGATAATCTTCAGGTATAAGGTGAAAAGTATCAGGTATAAATTCAACATAATTCATTATGAACAATTACTTAATACTGAATTCATATTAGAATGTTGAGCACCTACACTGTAACTCAACACCAACATCTTTGCACTTGAAACTAATGTAAGATAATCTTCTGATGGTTTAAAAAAGAATATGGATGCAAGAGTAAAATAATACACCAAAAGTAAGAGAATATTTTGAAAAAAGATTTTATAAGGTTACACACTACAAACATTACTGGCAAGTAAACCAACACACAAAGAAATAAAGAAATAAAGAATAAAAAATCCATTTCACTACCTTTACCAATTATAAAAGACAATAGTTATTTCTTTCTTCCAAAAATAAAAAAGAAGAGTATATAGATAAATTCTACTTTGAAAACATCAATCATGATTTAAAATCCTCAATGGATGTACGAGTAATATATATAAAAAAAAGACAACACTAAATCCAAATCATCAAATCAAACATCAATCATTATTTAAAATCATTTCCTAATGTACTTCTATAAAATATACACAGAAGATGTACGAGTAATTCCACCCCAAAAATAAATTCTTAATTCAAAACAAGTGGAGGGTAAAGAGTACTTACTAGTTTCTCTTCAGTATTCTTGTCAACTTGTTTTCCGCTCTTTTGTTGTCTTGTATAGACAAACAAATCTAGATGTGATGGCTCTTTACCATATTTTTGACGGTACTGTAAATAAGAAAAATATAAAGAAATTACAATACTATGATACATTATTAAACAACAATGCTCTGATATTGTTTGATATATAATACCTCTTCTATAGCATTGGCCATATCCTTTCGTCCCAATCTAGGAGGAAGTTTGACATGCTTTCGACTGTTGCTATTAGTCTTACTAAGCTTCTACAGTTCAACCAAACAACAAAGGTTATATTTTATAGATAAATATTTTAATAGAAACAAATGAAAATTATTCCACCATTGCAATACTCACCCTTGCAATTTTTGAGCTCCAATGGTTTACCAATATAGGCCATTGATCGACTTCCACCCTTTATGACATTTGACACCACGTAACTCTTGTCATGTCTATGTGGAGTATAATACTTTGCTTTCAATCTATTCTTCCAATCCTTCCAAAGTTTTCCTAGTTTCTTAAGACAATTTTTTTTATAAATGTCTGTCAAGTTTGTATTTTCCTACAACCAAAATATACAGATATGTAAGGTGAAAGATGAATGATTAATAATTGTTATAAGTTAAAAGATGATGGTAGTGTAAGATGAACGTGATGATGATAATAGAAAAAATCAAATGTAGAAAATATATTAAAATTTGAATTGAACATAGTACCTTCACTTCATCCCAAACGAGATCCTTTTGAGTATTAGGGACTGCCCTCCAATCTGTATAAGAAAGCGGTAATTTGTTTCCATCTTTTGCTAAGATTCCTAGCTGAGATGAAAAAAATACAGCATTGGTTCCGATGACGTGATTGGCTGTATCTAGTTCTAATTACATGACCTTTCCTGTGCCCCATTCAAAGCCCATCTTTGCAGGTCCCCTTCTAGTTGTAACTGTTAATCGTTGTTATGCAATAGTATAATTAGAAAATAATATTACGCATTTATTACAAGGCTATAAACAAAAATAAATATATGATATTACGTTGGTCATTACCATCATCAACATTATTTTGTGTCTAATCAGGATCACTATCATCAGATGAGGATATAGGAGTATCATTGGTGTCTGACAGTTCCGTATCCGAGTCAGAATTATCGTCGATGTTGTTTGTAGTTTGGGTATCTTGAACTAAGGTGTCAAGCATTGATCCGATTGGACGTCGGGATTTCTTAAGTACTGGTGCCATGAGTATCTGCAAATTGGTAACTATATTAAAACTTACTAACTCTTTTTGAAGCAAAAGAAGTAAAGAAGAAAAAGAATTGCATTAAGAACTATGATGTGAACAGGCATGAAAGGTAAAAACGAGTTTCAGGCGAAGGTTCAATATCATCTCCCTACTACATGATACATCATCTCCCTACTACATACATCATTTCCCTACTACATGATAAGAATATATAATAATTTCAGATATATAGTCTAACATCTTTTCAAAAAAAGTTCAAATAATCATATTTACATTTACATCTAATCAAAGCTATAACGAGACTAAATCATGATAGAGTAACCATGTCAGACAGGTAGTTCCTATCATTTGCATAAATAGTAATTCGCTTTTGGCCATTTTCTGTGTTAAGTGGGAAAAATCTCCCTGCCAAAAAAATAAGCAGTTTCCATACACATTTCTTAAGTTTAAAAATCTCCCTGTCAGACCGGTAGTTCCTATCATTTGTATACTTTAAGCAGTGAAGTCTACGCTTGGATAAAATCTAACAAGTGCAGAAAGTCTAGAAGTCATTCCATCAAATTAGTAACCCCATGGTAAATATATATTTCCATTTTAATTATAAAACAGTTTCATAGTTAACTAGGAATGAACTTGACAAGCATATTGAAAAAACTTCTTCTGTGCAAGTACTGATTTGTGGCTGCAAAATACTTAACAAAATACTTAAAGACCGATATCAAAGTATGCCTGGTAGAAGTTTTGGTTCTAGGATTGAGTGAGTTCCTAACGTTTTATTAAGAACAGACATGGCAGAGAATTCTTCAGCCTTGATAATGAAGTGGCAACTAAATGATTTGATCTTAAAGATGCTCTATTACTTCCTCTGACATTCAACTAATTTTCTTATAGTGTCCTCATTTAATGAGGATTGGAACTCTTATAGTGGCCTCATTTAATTTTCTTATAGTGGCTTCATTTAATGGCGATTGGAACTCTTCCTCTTAAAAATTGTCAGCTTAGGCTCTCAAGAATTGAACATACTAATTTTCAACACTAAGAATGACATAGAGCTGTACATGACTATGATGAAAAACAATAATGAATAAAGCAAACAGTAAATTTCACTGTGCCCACAAGTGAAATTTCACAAATATCCTCCTAAAGAATCGAAGCCCACAAATATCCATCAAGTCCATATAGTAAATTTCACAAAATTCACTGATTACAGCAAACAGTTGTACAAAGCCCAAAAACAAAACAATTTTACAACGAAAGAACAGCAAACATCGTGTATTGATGTTCTGTACAAGTAATTGTTGTCATCTGATGATCCGATCATTCATTTTTCCTTAATGAAGTAGGGAACAAAGAGTTGAACACTTATATACAGAAACAAATATAAAAGATTATAGAATTTCTCACAAACTAACAAGAGTAATGGCTTAACATTCATTCAGTCATTTCATCGAACATCTTGACAGAAAAATCTAAATGTCATTTATGTCTGTTTCTAGAAAGATAGATAGTTAACAAACTAATCCAAACAACAAAAATTGGATAGATAGTTAACAAACTAAAAATCTTCTAAATTAAATAAGTTACAAGAAAGAAAAGAAAAACAAGAGAAATCATACAAATAAGAACTAATTTCAGATCGATAAAGAATCGGTATACTACCTGGTGGACGGAGTCGGCTTTTGGGAGGGGCAGAGGAATTCAAGTAGGTCAATTTTTCTTCTTCACGTTCTCTGCACGTCTCTGGAAGGAATTGAAGTATGGATTTTTTTCCATATATCTGCACGTCTCTAGAAGGAATTAACCGTATATGGGTGATCTTTTCCTGAAAAATAGGAAACAAACCTAAGAAAAATATTTTAGCGGGAGGAAACTGAGGAGTGGAATTTCTTGCTAAGGAGCGTTTGCTAAGGTGCGGAAGGAATTTCTCAGCGTTTGAAAGAGGGACAAATCTTTCCTCTTAATTCTGGTTATCTGGATTAAGATAATAGAAATATAATTTTTAATGTTCATTTGCATGAAGTTAATTTTGGTGTAGTGGTAGTGCTTGAATATGTATCCCAATTGATACCGTGTTTGAATCTCTTTGGCAGCACTTGTTTTAATTTTTTATATTTTTTGATGTGCATATTAAGTTTTTATAGTTTTACCCGAAAAATTCACGCAAATCTCAGATTTTGCAAATTCCACGAATGCCGATTTCGTAGAATTGAAGAAATGTCGATTTGATGAGGCTGAGTGTTTTCAAGCGAACGGCCTTCCGAGCAATACTCATCATTGCTTTCTATGACCATGGTGATTTCTAAATTCCTTCGCTCTGAGGTCAAATTTGTAATTTATCAATTTTTTTGGGTTTTTTTTTTAATTTTGTTTTAGTTTTTAAAAATAACTTTTAATTTTTAATATTTGAAAGTAATATATAGAATAATAGTTGTAATATATGTTTCTAAATTTACTTACAATTATAATTTACTCTAATTTGATATTTTATTCTAACATTGAACTTAATTAACTACACTAAAATAAGATTGGTTACACATATGTTTCTCTTATTTGAAAATAACTTATCTTTTACTTTTTAATTTATATATAATCTGAAAATAAAATACATTTATAATTAAATTTGATAATTTACTCTGACATTAAACTTTATTCTTTTCATTAAAATATGATTATTTACACATATTTTATATTTTTTTATATAATTTATCTTTTTACTTTTTAAATTACAACATTCACAAAAAAAGTTATAGAATACCGAATTATTCGGTTATTGGTATCTGATAATCGAAATTAACTTTAAACCCGTTATCGAAACTGAGTCAAATGCTGAATTAATTGGTTATTGTTATCTGATATTCGTTGGATATCCAATAACCATTAAGCAACCCTATATATTGGGTGGAGCACGATCCGGTTAGCTGACTATTTCTCATATATAAAAATATGATCATGCGATTTTTATCAATTACATTAATTCTTGAAAAATGACAATAAAAAACACATTACAAAGTACATATAATTTGTATATCGATATTCCTTCCATGTCATACATATGAAAGTATGTATTATGAAAATAAAAATATAGAACTTATCTATATAATACACTTTTGTTAGGGTGCTTATTGGATCGGTTTCTATGAACCGAATCCAAATTTCGGTTAACCGAAACCGATATCTACCAAATCCAATAACCGATACCGAAACCGATTGGTTAATCGGTGGACCGATTAACCGATCGGTTAGTCGGTTCGGTTATTGGATATCCAAAATTATCCAATTTAGAAAAAAAAACCACCATATTTATTTAATATAATATTAAATTAACTTGTGTATTTAATTAATAATATAATATTAAATTAACTTGTGTATAACACAAAAATCTAATATAAAAATGCAAAGAACATAATATTATACAAAAATCTAATATAAAAATGCAAAGAACTATCAACTTGTGTATTTAATTTAATAATAATAAATTAATAAATTAATAATTATTTAATTTCGGTTATTCGGGTATATACCGATAACCGAAATTAACATGAATTCATTATCCAAACCGAACCAAATATCCAATTAATCGGTTATTGGATACCGATAACCGATGGATGTCGGTTCGGTTCGGTGATATCCATTATCCACTTATCCAATAAGCGACCTACTTGTTAGAAGAAAATCTAACTTTTGTTTTTGTTATGAATCAATTGACTCGATTGGTTCATCAACTTTAATCGCTCAAATTGGTATGAGTTACAAGATTTATTTTTCAAAATTGTACAAATATATTATTTTATTTAGATTTTCAATTTGTGAATTTTGTGAAATTCATGAAAATCGATATATGATTCAATTTTGTTTTAAATCGTAGAAAATATATCATTCAATTTGTGTCTTGAATTGGCTAAAGTTTCATTAAAAATAATATCAACCAAATTAAATTATATTTCTCAATAATATTAATCAAAATAAATTATACTTCTCAATAATATTAATCAAATTAAAATATCTAAGATGTATCCAAAAATCAAGATTAAGGGGCAAGAATTTCTATACACCAACTATGTATTTCGAATTTTGATGTAAATAACATAAATATAATATTCTTAAAATCAAGATATAAATAACATAAATATAATATTCCTAAAATTATAATGCAATCTCAAGGCTTCCATAAAAGCTAAACGTTCGGGCAAGAATTTCCACACGTAATTTCCATACGTAGTGTTGCATCGCTTTTGATCTACAAGACCTCAGAGCTTTTCTTCCTTTTCTCACTTCAGCGGGATTATATATAACTATCTCCTTTTCACACGTAAAAGTGTAAGTATAGGGTGGCAGTATCGTATCCACGAGATTGTATCACGAAAACATAGAAGCTAGCTCAACGACAATTCATCATTATCCAAGCACGAAATTTGGGTTGAAAGGTTTAAGGGCTTGAAAATTAATCCAAAGCAAAGGTAACCAAGCAAAATATAAATAAAGCAATAAAATCACGAAGATAACTATGAAGAAAGACTAACCCAGGGATGCACCAATCCTATCCACAACGATGTTTATCACCTTATTACTAACCGTTTTAATCCGGACAAGACGGAAGATCACATATATAACCAACAACTTGATTCATTTACAATTGCGGCGATTGATTACTAATTTTCCTATCACGATTCGTCTCTGAGGAAAATAAGCAACTCGAAAAGGATCACTAAGAATATGCTTCCTACGAATGTCCTATCTCGATTCGACTCGAGGCTTATTCGTATCATGCATTCAAGATCGATTGACAATTAATACAATTACGTCATTAGCGGCAACTAGATATGCATCAAGATTGATCGAAATCAACACATATTAATAAGCACCATGAATCATGAATCGATGCACGGAAGGTAAATAACAATAGCGGGAATCACAACATATAGGATCGAATCATGCAAACCCTAGGATTAGAGCGGAAAACTAGCGAGACATAATAAGCGGAATAAAATACGATTTAACCATAAAAGCGGAAATTAAATATATAAAACCCGTAGGGAAGCGTTGGATGAACAATGGTTGGTCTTGAATCGAATCCCAAGCGAGCGAGCGGAAAACAACGGAAAACGATCGGACAAAACGTTCCGATCGATAGCGAAACGATAAACTAAACTAGAACAACGTAAAACAATACTAGAATTAAACTAAACGAAGACTAAAGCTAAAGAATGGAAAAGCGAGGAAAACGAGGAAAAAGCGAGTGCAGGGCGTATGGGGTCTATATGGGCGCAGGGTGTTGCCATATATATAGATTACCCCAAAACCTAATTTTTCCTTCTGCCGCTCGGTCTCGCGAGCACTCCTCACGGTCGCTAGGTTCGGTCACGAGGTAAGTCTCGCAGCGTTACAGGCTCGCTTCGCGGTCCTCCTTGCTTCGCATGGTACCTCGCGACCGGGCTTAGCGGTCGCTTCAATTCACACCGGTCGCGAGAAATCGTCTAGTGAGTTCTCGGCGCTAGGGCTTCGCTCGCGTGCATGAGGTTGCGGTGGACTCTCATCGGGATGCTCGCTGGTTTGCCTCGCGACCAGCTAGCGACCGCTAGGCTGGTCGCTAGAATCATCCGATTGTTATACTTTCTCGTGCGTCGTTCCTTGCTTGATTATCAACATATAAACCTACAAAGCGTCAAAGGAACACCCAAGAGCGGTATCTTCTAGAAATAGATAAAACATTAAGAATCGATACATAAACGCACATTAAGCGAGCTAAACTCATCTTCAAATATCAACTATAAGCGTGTAAAATGCGCGTTTATCAAACCCCAAACTTAAAGCATTGTTTGTCCTCAAACAAAAGCGAGCAGAAAGATAAACGAAAGATCAGCGAGCGTAGCAAAGAGGATAACCATTATAAGCCTCGAAACATATTAGCGCTCAAAAACATTAGTGCACATGGCGGCGTTAGTCCACTCAACACAAACAACCATCGAGGGCAAAAACTCATTTATTTTCAACCCTCACAAAGGCATGTGTGTAGAATATATAGGATACACTCAAACTCATAAAGAAATTAAGGACGTGTATACACTCAATGATCAATGCAATGCAACATCTTACCATAGGCTTGCCGTTTCTCTAACATCTCCACCGCGTTAAATGTGTTCAAATGAGGATCAAAGAGGACTTTTCATAGGTTATAATGTAGGCACATTGGTTAAGGTAGGATAATATATGGCTAAGTGACTCAAGTGTACTCCAAGCACCACCATTTATATATCTCGACACATATGGACTTTGTCCATTTTCCTCTTCTTTCCCAACGTGCTAAATTGACGTTTAATGCCTCATAAGGTACCTATACTTTGATTAAAGACCCTTTATGCTCAACACTCATAGTGAACTTAACATTTTCTTTTCTTTTCTTTTCTAGAGCTTATAGGGTTTAACTTTCACAACAAAGGTACTATTCTTTACCACAAATGTATTTTTCTAAAAGAAACTTTTCTCGTCATAACTTACATCAAAATTTCACCCCTTTTGATTCCCATATCCATCCTCACCTCCTATCATCCGGTTAATCGAAAGAAAAAGTCTAATAAAGGCTCAAAGAAGGCGACAAATGGTATATAACATCGGGTTAGTGTTTGGGTGAATATGTGGTTAACAAAGATGGCCTTTTATCCTTTCCAAATTCGAAACACATATTGCAGTCTCGACACAGAAGAACGGCAAGTTCTAGAAGATAATCACATGCATGATATCACACAATTAAAAGAAACTGTATCAAGATGTTTATATAGTGAAGCTCAAGTCTCACGGGATAAGCAAATGGTGAAAACAACAAGCTAAGCCATCTCACGTCATTCATGCGTCATTTTCTAACATATCATGTGCACTATCATTAAATTTCACAAAAATTTTCTATCGTCATTGGCCACATGGATTAACACACTTCACTTAACTCGTTGATCGACAGACACGAAAACGAAAAGAAAAACAGAAACACGACAAAAAGCAACACAAACGAAAGACACGACAAAACACGAAAACAAAAAAAAAAACGTTGGGTTACCTCCCAACAAGTGCTTAATTGCGTCTTTAGCTAGACCATCACTAACCTTGTCAATCCGGCGTTTTGTGGCAATGAAATCCTTCTCAACTCGTGGATCCTCCTAAACTTAGCATTCACGGATCTCCACCACGACTATGGAAGTGGCCCCCAAACTTGAATGATACACTCGGGTTCCATGCGAGTCCACTTCTTCTTCTCACGATTCCTCGATCGGTCGAGTACCCTCTAAGCGCGAGGCGTGTGCGGCGGCAGTCGTGATCGAGCAACAATCTTCCGGCTTTCCAGCGTCGTGTTGCTTGATGGCGTCGTATATGGAAATTTTGAGCTCCTCATCGTTAACACGAAGCGTGAGATTTCCTTCACGCACATCAATCAACGCACGACCGGTTGCTAGAAAAGGTCTACCAAGGATTAGTGGTTGTTGTTTGAATTGGGAATATCTAGAATAACAAAGTCGGCGGGAAAAACAAAATCTCAATTCTTACCAACACGTCTTGACGATACCTTTTGGATATGTGGTGACGGTCGACCATCATCGATGAAATCTTCGTCGGCTTCATCTTTCCTAGGTGTGGCGGTTGAAAACGTTCAATGGCATCAGTTGATGCTCGCCCAAATCGCACAAAACATTTGGAAAAGTGCGCTCGGCGATCTCGCACTCTAACGTGAAGCTACCGGGATCCTTCGCTTGAGAGGAGCTTCCTTTGCAAGGCGGCACCTTGCATTCTTGGATAGGAAATTTTCTCAAATTTCCCAAGTTTCTTCTTGCTTGCAAGCGCGTCTTTAAAATTTCATGTAGCGGCATGTTTATGGCGCTTCAAAGAGAGCAAATTTATCTCAACTTTTGAAAACCTCTTTGAAGCGAGCAAACTCCTCGTCATATTCGACTTGACAAGTCGACTCGGAAAGCAGGACCGGAGGAGTGTGCGTGCGACGATTAGCTTTTGGGGTTGCCTCGCGGTCGACCTCGCGACCGGCTGGGAAGGTCGCGAGGAGGACATTGCTGCTCCGTCTTCACGTGATCTCCGTCTTGGCGTGCGAGCTTGCGGTGCTCGGGGGCGCTCGCGAACAAATCTAGCTCGCGAACAAATCTACTCATACGATGGCTCGCGGTCGGGTGCGGGGGCGCGTCTTCGATCGCGGGCTTCGTGGAAAAATTTCTGGATCCTCGCGATCGGGCTCGCGATCGCGAGCTTCGATCGCGAGTTTACGCTCGATGTGCTTTCATGCTCTTCTTTCTCGGTAGGGCTCGGGTAAGCTCGTCCACTCCTCGTCTGGATGGCGAAGCATTGATTCTTGGGTTCACCTCCGTATTACTCGGAAATTGGCCCATCTTTTGTAGTGCATTCACTTATGCGGCTATTTGACCAATTTGATTCTCAACATCTTCATATGCTTCCCATAGCCGTCACGGTGGACTCCAAATGATTTATCTTTTGCGGTGTTGCTTATGAGCAATTACGATTCGTTGCCAATTGTTGGTTGCTTACAACCAGCTGCGCATCATGTCTTGAGACTTGGCTTCTTGGCTCTTGAAGCAATTACGAACATTGAAGCTTCTTTGGAGGTTGTTGGAAATTGAATGATTCCTCGATTGATGTGGTGGCGTTCTCATCTCAATCGACTCTTCAAAAGTGAACTTCTTCATGAGATCGTCATATTTTGAATCACTCTCAACAACGGTGCTTTGAGCGATGGCGTTCTCTCCGTTGGCCATTGATAGCTGTTGGCGACCATCTCTTCTACAATCGACTTGCCTCGTCTCTTGGTCGGTTCAATAAGCAGCCCCATGCCGTAGCATCCACCATGCTCCTCGTCGCCCCATGTCGGTCCACCGTAGAAGCGTGTGATTTGTTGCTCCTTGGAGAACCCATGTTGTGGACATCGTCTCGATAGACCTCTGAATCTCTCCCATGCCTCGAATAATGATTAAATCGTGGTTTTGGCAAAATGAGAGATTTCGGCGATGATCTTCTGCGCTTTCGCGGCGGAAAGTATTTGAAAAAACTTCTCAAAAGTTTCCCCAAGTGTCGATGCCATTCGGTCCAAACTCTTGAACCAATCTTTACGCTTTGCTGCGACGAGAAACCGAACATCGCATCCGGATCGTGTCTTGTGGCACCCATTCACATTTGATGGTGTCACAAATATCGAAAAAGTTCGAGATGCGCATTCGGTCTTCCGTGACTCCTCCCCAAACCTCTCCTTGGACCATCTTGATCGGGGCGGTTTGAGCTCGAAATTGTTTGCATCTACGTGCGGGCCCCAACCGCCTCCTTGGGCTGATCGGTGGGATGTCGGTACATGTGATTGAGAGGTCTTTCCTCGGAGCGGGGACAATGATTCCATATTCGCCATCGTGCGCTGCATCTGCGCAAAGTCGGCTAGCATCGTCTGAACTTGCTCGGGAGGAATGCCCCGATTACGTGGATTGGCGCCATTGCAGCCCGTCTCTTCTCTCGTCCTCTTCTCCTTTGAGAACTTTCGATCTCGGGATCTAATAATATTTGGAGGTCCACGAGATCTTGTGCGCATAAACTACACGAGAAAAGAGAATTTAGCACAACAAAAATAAATAAATATAATATAATATATATAACTTGAATTAATAAATCCAAATCGTCAAATTATTCCTATGTGATCTTAACAATCCCGACAGCGGCGCCAAATTTGATCGCTCCTTTTCACACGTAAAAGTGTAAGTATAGGGTGGCAGTATCGTATCCACGAGATTGTATCACGAAAACATAGAAGCTAGCTCAGCGACAATTCATCATTATCGAAGCACGAAATTTGGGTTGAAAGGTTTAAGGCTTGAAATTAATCAAAAGCAAAGGTAACCAAGCGAAATATAAATAAAGCGATAAAATCACGAAGATAACTATGAAGAAAGACTAACCCTAGGGATGCACCAATCCTATCCACAACGATGTTTATCACCTTATTACTAACCGTTTTAATCCGGACAAGACGGAAGATCACATATATAACCAACAACTTGATTCACGACAATTGCGGCGATTGATTACTAATTTTCCTATCACGATTCGTCTCTAGAGGAAAATAAGCAACTCGAAAAGGATCACTAAGAATATGCTTCCTACGAATGTCCTATCTCGATTCGACTCGAGGCTTATTCGTATCATGCATTCGAGATCGATTGACAATTAATACAATTCGTCGTTAGCGGCAACTAGATATGCATCAAGATTGATCAAAATCAACACATATAAATAAGCACCATGAATCATGAATCGATGCACGGAAGGTAAATAACAATAGCGGAATCACAACATATAGGATCGAATCATGCAAACCCAGGATTAGAGCGGAAAACTAGCGGACATAATAAGCGGAATAAAATACGATTTAACCATAAAAGCGGAAATTAAATATATAAAACCCGTGAGGAAGCGTTGGATGAACAATGGTTGGTCTTGAATCGAATCCCAAGCGAGCGAGCGGAAAACAACGGAAAGCGATCGGACAAAACGTTCCGATCGATAGCAACGATAAACTAAACTAGAACAACGTAAAAACAATACTAGAATTAAACTAAATGAAGACTAAAGCTAAAGAATGGAAAAAGCGAGGAAAAACTTGAAAAAAAGCGAGCTGCAGGCGTATGGGGTCTATATGGGCGCGGGGTGTTGCCTGTTATAGAAAAGGGTGGAAACCCTAATTTTTCCTCTGCGCTCGGTCTCGCGAGCCGGGCTCACGATCGCTAGTGCGATCGCGAGGTAAGTCTCGCTGCGTTCTTCTCGCTCGCGGTCCCTCCTTGCGCTCGCATGGTACCTCGCGACCGGGCTGGCGGTCGCTAGCAATTATGAACGGTCGCGAAATCGTCCGATGAGTTCTCGGCGCTAGGCTTCGCTCGCGGGCACGAGGTCGCGATCGCTCTTCGCTGGGTTCTCGCGTGTTTTCCTCGCGACCAGCTAGCGACCGCTAGGCTGGTCGCTAGAATCATGGCGATTGTAATACTTTCTCGTGCGTGGTTCCTTGCTTGATTATCAACATATAAACCTACAAAGCGTCGAAGGAACACCCAAGAGCGTTATCTTCTAGAAATAGATAAAACATTAAGAATCGATACATAAGCGCACATTAAGCGAGCTAAACTCATCTTCAAATATCAACTATAAGCGTGTAAAATGCGCGTTTATCAAACCCCAAACTTAAAGCATTGTTTGTCCTCAAACAAAAGCGAAACAGAAGACAAGCGAAGATCAGCGGCGTAGCAAAGAGGATAACCATTCTAAGCCTCGAAACATATCAGCGCTCAAAAACATTAGTGCACATGACGACGTTAGTCCACTCAACACAAACAACCATCGAGGGCAAAAACTCATTTATTTCAACCCTCACAAAGGCATGTGTGTAGAATATATAGGATACACTCAAACTCATAAAGAAATTAAGGACGTGTATACACTCAATGATCAATGCAATGCAACATCTTACCATAGGCTTGCCGTTTCTCTAACATCTCCACCGCGTCAAATGTGTTCAAATAAGGATCAAAGAGGTCTTTTGATAGGTTATAATGTAGGCACATTGGTTAAGGTAGGATAATATATGGCTAAGTGACTCAAGTAAACTCCAAGCACCACCATTTATATATTTCGACACATATGGACTTTGTCCATTTCCTCTTCTTTCCCAGCGTGCTAAATTGACGTTTAATGCCTCATAAGGTACCTATACTTTGATTAAAGACCCTTTATGCTCAACACTCATAGTGAACTTAACATTTTCTTTTCTTTTCTTTTCTAGAGCTTATAGGGTTTAACTTTCACAACAAAGGTACTATTCTTCACCACAGATGTATTTTTCTAAAAGAAACTTTTCTCGTCATAACTTACATCAAAATTTCACCCCTTTTGATTCCCATATCCATCCTCACCTCCTATCATCCGGTTAATCGAAAGAAAAAGTCTAATAAAGGCTCAAAGAAGGCGACAAATGGTATATAACATCGGGTTAGTGTTTGGGTGAATATGTGGTTAACAAAGATGGCCTTTTATCCTTTCCAAATTCGAAACACATATTGCAGTCTCGACACAGAAAAACGGCAAGTTCTAGAAGATAATCACATGCATGATATCACACAATTAAAAGCGTATCAAGATGTTTATACAGTGAAGCTCAAGTCTCACGGGTTAAGCAAATGGTGAAAAACAACAAGCCTAAGCCATCTCACGTCATTCATGCGTCATTTTCTAACATATCATGTGCACTATCATTAAATTTCACAAAAATTTTCTATCGTCATTGGCCACATGGATTAACACACTTCACTTAACTCGTTGATCGGCGAGACACACAACGAAAAGAAAAACGAAACACGACAAAAAGCAACACAAGCGAAAGACACGACAAAACACGAAAACAAAAACAAAAAAAGCGTTGGGTTACCTCCCAACAAGTGCTTAATTTAACGTCTTTAGCTAGACCATCACTAACCTTGTCAATCCGGCGTTTTGTGGCAGCAAATCCTTCTCAACTCGTGGATCCTCCTAAACTTAGCATTCACGGATCTCCACCACGACTATGGAAGTGGCCCCCAAACTTGAATGATACACTCGGGTTCCATGCGAGTCCACTTCTTCCTTCTCACGACTCCTCGATCGGTCGAGTACCCTCTAAGCGAGATGTGTGCGGCGGCGGCAGTCGTGATCGAGCAACAATCTTCCGGCTTTCCAGCGTCGTGTTGCTTGATGGCGTCGTATATGGAAATCTTGAGCTCCTCATCGTTAACACGAAGCGTGAGATTGCCTTCACGCACATCAATCAACGCCACGACCGGTTGCTAGAAAAGGTCTACCAAGGATTAGTGGTTGTTGTTTGAATTCGGGAATATCTAGAATAACAAAGTCGGCGGGAAAAACAAAATCTCGAATTCTTACCAACACGTCTTGACGATACCTTTTGGATATGTGGTGACGGTCGGCCATCATCGATGAAATCTTAAATCGGCTTCATCTTTCCTAGGTGTAGCGGTTGAAAACGTTCAATGGCATCAGTTGATGCTCGCCCCAAATCGCACAAAACATTTGGAAAAGTGCGCTCGGCGATCTCGCACTCTAACGTGAAACTACGGGATCATACGCTTGGAGGGAGCTTCCTTTGCAAGGCGACCTTTGCATTCTTGGATAGGAAATTTTCTCAAATTTCCCAAGTTTCTTCTTGCTTGCAAGCGCGTCTTTAAAATTTCATGTAGCGGCATGTTTCGCGGTGACTTCAAAGAGAGCAAATTTATCTCAACTTTTGAAAAACCTCTTTGAAGCGAGCAAACTCCTCGTCATATTTCGACTTGACAAGTCGACTCGGAAAGCAGGGACCGGAGGAGTGTGCGTGCGGTTTTATTTTGGGGTTGCCTCGCGGTCGACCTCGCGACCATTTGGGAAGGTCGCGAGGAATCATTGCTTGCTGATCTCCGTCTTCGCGTGCGAGCTTGCGGCTGACTCATGTGCGATTTCTCGGCGCTGCGACGATTGCTCGCTGCGGCTCGCGGCGGGTCGCTCGCGATGGCTCGCGCGTCGGGTGGCTCGCGGTCGGGTGCGCGGACGCGCGTGCTCGGTCGCGGGCTTCTGTGGAAAAATTCTTGTATTCCTCGCGATCGGGCTCGCGGTCGCGAGCTCGGTCGCGAGTTTCTGCTCCAGTGTGCTTTCATGCTCTTCTTTCGGTAGGGCTCGGGTAAGCTCGTCCACTCCTCGTCTGGATGGCGAAGCATTGACTCTTCGGGTTCACCTCCGTATTACTCGGAAATTGGCCCGTCTTTTGTAGTGCATTCACTTGTACGGCTATTTGACCAATTTGATTCTCCAACATCTTCATATGCTTCCCATAGCCGTCACGGTGGACTCCAAATGATTTATCTTTTGCGGTGTTGCTTATGAGCAATTCGATTCGTTGCCAATTGTTGGTTGCTTACAACCAGCTGCTGCATCATGTCTTGAGACTTGGCTTCTTGGCTCTTGAAGCGAATTACGAACATTGAAGCTTCTTTGGAGGTTGTTGGAAATTCGAATGATTCCTCGATTGATGTGGTGGCGTTCTGTCTCAATCGACTCTTCAAAAGTGAACTTCTTCATGAGATCGTCATATTTTGAATCACTCTCAACAACATTTGCTTTGAGCGATGGCGTTCTCTCCGTTGGCCATTGATAGCTGTTGGCGACCATCTCTTCTAAAATCTGACTTGCCTCGTCTCTTGGTCGGTTCAATAAGCAGCCCCATGTGACGCATCCACCATGCTCCTCGTGCGCCATATCGGTCCACCGTAGAAGCTGTGTGATTTGTTGCTCCTTGGAGAACCCATGTTGTGGACATCGTCTCGATAGACCTCTGAATCTCTCCCATGCCTCGAATAATGATTAAATCGTGGTTTTGGCAAAAATGAGAGATTTCGGCGATGATCTTCTGCGCTTTCGCCGTGGAAAGTATTTGAAAAAAACTTCTCATAAAGTTTCCCCAAGTGTCGATGCCATTTCGGTCCAAACTCTTGAACCAATCTTTCGCTTTGGTGCTGACGAAAACCGAACATCTTGCATCCGGATCGTGTCTTGTGGCACCCATTACATTTGATGGTGTCACAAATATCGAAAAAGTCTCGAGATGCGCATTCGGGTCTTCGTGACTCCTCCCCAAGCTGCTCTCCTTGGACCATCTTGATCGGGGCGGTTTGAGCTCGAAATTGTTTGCATCTACGTGCGGGCCCAACCGCCTCCTTGGGCTGATTCGGTGGGATGTCGGTACATGTGATTGAGAGGTCTTTCCTGCGGGCGGGGACAATGATTCCCATATTAGCCATCGGCTGCATCTGCGCAAAGTCGGCTAGCATCGTCTGCAACTTGCTCGGGAGGAATGCCCCGGATTACGTGGATTGGCGCCATTGCAGCCCGTCTCTTCTCTCGTCCTCTTCTCCTTTGAGAACTTTCGATCTCGGGATCTAATAATATTTGGAGGTCCACGAGATCTTGTGCGCATAAACTACACGAGAAAAGAGAATTTAGCTTGACAAAATAAATAAATATAATATAATATATATAACTTGAATTAATAAATCGAATCGTCAAATTATTCCTATGTGATCTTAACAATCCCGACAGCGGCGCAAAATTTGATCGCTCCTTTTCACACGTAAAAGTGTAAGTATAGGGTAAGCAGTATCGTATCCACGAGATTGTATCACGAAAACATAGAAGCTAGCTCAGCGACAATTCATCATTATCGAAGCACGAATTTGGGTTGAAAGGTTTAAGGCTTGAAATTAATCAAAGCAAAGGTAACCAAGCGAAATATAAAATAAAGCAATAAAATCACGAAAGATAACTATGAAGAAAGACTAACCCTAGGGATGCACCAATCCTATCCACAACGATGTTTATCACCTTATTACTAACCGTTTTAATCCGAGACAAGGCGGAAGATCACATATATAACCAACAACTTGATTCGACAATTGCGGCGATTGATTACTAATTTTCCCTATCACGATTCGTCTCTAGAGGAAAATAAGCAACTCGAAAAGGATCACTAAGAATATGCTTCCTCTGAATGTCCTATCTCGATTCGACTCGAGGCTTATTCGTATCATGCATTCGAGATCGATTGACAATTAATACAATTCGTCGTTAGCGGCAACTAGATATGCATCAAGATTGATCAAAATCAACACATATAAATAAGCACCATGAATCATGAATCAATGCACGGAAGGTAAATAACAATAGCGAGGAATCACAACATATAGGATCGAATCATGCAAACCACAGGATTAGAGCGGAAAACTAGCGGACATAATAAGCGGAATAAAATACGATTTAACCATAAAAGCGAAATTAAATATATAAAACCCGTGAGGAAGCGTTGGATGAACAATGGTTGGTCTTGAATCCATCCCAAGCGAGCGAGCGGAAAACAACGGAAAGCGATCGGACAAAAGCGTTCCGATCGATAGCAACGATAAACTAAACTAGAACAACGTAAAAACAATACTAGAATTAAACTAAATGAAGACTAAAGCTAAAGAATGGAAAAAGCGAGGAAAAACTTAATAAAAAGCGAGCTGCAGGCGTATGGGGTCTATGGGGCGCAAGGGCTCTTGCCTGTTATAGAAAAGGGTGGAAACCTAATTTGCGCCTCTGCCGCGCCTCTCGAGCACTCTCCTCGCGATCGCTAGTGCGATCGATCAGAGGTAAGTCTCGCCGCGCTCTTCTCGCTCGCGGTCCCTCCTTCTTCTCTCGCATGGTACCTCGCGACCGGGCTAGCGGTCGCTAGCAATTCGCACGGTCGCGAAATCGTCCGATGAGTTCTCGGCGCTGGGCTTCGCTTCGCGGGCACGAGGTTGCGATCGCTTCTCGCTGGGTTCTCGCGCGTGTTTCCTAGCGGCCAGCCTAGCGACCGCTAGGCTGGTCGCTAGAATCATGGCGGTTGCTTATACTTTCTCGTGCGTGGTTCCTTGCTTGATTATCAACATATAAACCTACAAAGCGTCGAAGGAACACCCAAAGCGTATCTTCTAGAAATAGATAAAACATTAAGAATCGATACATAAGCGCACATTAAGCGAGCTAAACTCATCTTCAAATATCAACTATAAGCGTGTAAAATGCGCGTTTATCAAACCCCAAACTTAAAGCATTGTTTGTCCTCAAACAAAAGCGAGCAGAAAGACAAGCGAAGATCAGCGAGCGTAGCAAAGAGGATAACCATTCTAAGCCTCGAAACATATCAGCGCTCAAAACATTAGTGCACATGGCGGCGTTAGTCCACTCAACACAAACAACAATTTCGGGCAAAACTCATTTAATTTCAACCTCACAAAGGCATGTGTGTAAAATATATAGGATACACTCAAACTCATAAAGAAATTAAGGGCGTGTATACACTCAGCGATCAATGCAATGCAACGTCTTACCATAGGCTTGCCGTTTCTCTAACATCTCCACGCGTCAAATGTGTTCAAATAAGGATCAAAGAGGTCTTTTGATAGGTTATAATGTAGGCACATTGGTTAAGGTAGGATAATATATGGCTAAGTGACTCAAGTAAACTCCAAGCACCACCATTTATACATTTCGACACATATGGACTTTGTCCATTTCCTCTTCTCTCCCAGCGTGCTAAATCGGCGTTTAATGCCTCATAAGGTACCTATACTTTGATTAAAGACCCTTTATGCTCAACACTCATAGTGAACTTAACATTTTCTTTTCTTTTCTTTTCTAGAGCTTATAGGGTTTAACTTTCACAACAAAGGTACTATTCTTCACCACAGATGTATTTTTCTAAAAGAAACTTTTCTCGTCATAACTTACATCAAAATTTCACCCCTTTTGATTCCCATATCCATCCTCACCTCCTATCATCCGGTTAATCGAAAGAAAAAGTCTAATAAAGGCTCAAAGAAGGCGACAAATGGTATATAACATCGGGTTAGTGTTTGGGTGAATATGTGGTTAACAAAGATGGCCTTTTATCCTTTCCAAATTCGAAACACATATTGCAGTCTCGACACAGAAAAACGGCAAGTTCTAGAAGATAATCACATGCATGATATCACACAATTAAAAGCGTATCAAGATGTTTATACAGTGAAGCTCAAGTCTCACGGGTTAAGCAAATGGTGAAAAACAACAAGCCTAAGCCATCTCACGTCATTCATGCGTCATTTTCTAACATATCATGTGCACTATCATTAAATTTCACAAAAATTTTCTATCGTCATTGGCCACATGGATTAACACACTTCACTTAACTCGTTGATCGGCGGACACAACAACGAAAAGAAAAACGAAACACGACAAAAGCAACACAAGCGAAAACACGACAAAACACGAAAACAAAAACAAAAGCGTTGGGTTACCTCCCAACAAGTGCTTATTGCGTCTTTAGCTAGACCATCACTAACCTTGTCAATCCGGCGTTTTGTGTGCAGCAATCCTTCTCAACTCGTGGATCCTCCTAAACTTAGCATTCACGGATCTCCACCGCGACTATGGAAGTGGCCACTGAACTTGAATGATACACTCGGGTTCCATGCGAGTCCACTTCTTCCTTCTCACGACTCCTCGATCGGTCGAGTACCCTCTAAGCGTGAGGCGTGTGCGGCGGCGGTCATCGATCGAGCAACAATCTTCCGGCTTTCCAGCGTCGTGTTGCTTGATGGCGTCGTATATGGAAATCTTGAGCTCCTCATCGTTAACACGAAGCGTGAGATTTCCTTCTGCACATCAATCAGCGCCGCGACCGGTTGCTAGAAAAGGTCTACCAAGGATTAGTGGTTGTTGTTTGAATTCGGAATATCTAGAATAACAAAGTCGGCGGGAAAAACAAAATCTCGAATTCTTACCAACACGTCTTGACGATACCTTTTGGATATGTGGTGACGGTCAGCCATCATCGATGAAATCTTCGTCGGCTTCATCTTTCCTAGGTGTAGCGGTTGAAGGCGTTCAATGGCATCAGTTGATGCTCGCCCCGTCGCACAAAACATTTGGAAAAGTGCGCTCGGCGATCTCGCTCTAACGTGAAGCTGCGGGATCATACCTTGAGAGGAGCTTCCTTTGCAAGGCGACCTTTGCATTCTTGGATAGGAAATTTTCTCAAATTTCCCAGTTTCTTCTTGCTTGCAAGCGTCTTTAAAATTTCATGTGGCGGCATGTTTAGCGGCGCTTCAAAGAGAGCAAATTTATCTCAACTTTTGAAAAACCTCTTTGAAGCGAGCAAACTCCTCGTCATATTTCGACTTGACAAGTCGACTCGGAAGCAGGACGGAGGTGTGCGTGCGGTTTTAGCTTACAGGGTTGCCTCGCGGTCGACCTCGCGACCGCGGGAAGGTCGCGAGGAATCATTGCGGCTGATCTCCGTCTTGGCGTGCGAGCTTGCGGGCTTGTTGGGTCGCTCGCGAACTCGACTAGCGCTCGCATACTCGATGGCTCGCGGTCGGGTCTTGAACAAATCTGGCGCTTCGATGGCTCGCGGTCGTGGAAAAATTTACGGATCGCTCGCGATCGGGCTCAATTCTTGTATTCGCGATCGGGCTCGATCGCGACTTCGATCGCGATTTACGCTCGATGTGCTTTCATGCTCTTCTTTCTCGGTAGGGCTCGGGTAGCTCGTCCTCTCCCGTCGGATGGCGAAGCATTGATTCTTGGGTTCACCTCCGTATTACTCGGAAATTGGCCCGTCTTTTGTAGTGCATTCACTTATGCGGCTATTTGACCAATTTGATTCTCCAACATCTTCATATGCTTCCCCATAGCCGTCACGGTGGACTCAAATGATTTATCTTACGCGGTGTTGCTTATGAGCAATTCGATTCGTTGCCAATTGTTGGTTGCTTACAACCAGCTGCTGCATCATGTCTTGAGACTTGGCTTCTTGACTCTTGAAGCAATTACGAACATTGAAGCTTCTTTGGAGGTTGTTGGAAATCGAATGATTCCTCGATTGATGTGGTGGCGTTCTCATCTCAATCGACTCTTCAAAAGTGAACTTCTTCATGAGATCGTCATATTTTGAATCACTCTCAACAACATTTGCTTTGAGCGATGGCGTTCTCTCCGTTGGCCATTGATAGCTGTTGGCGACCATCTCTTCTAAAATCTGACTTGCCTCGTCTCTTGGTCGGTTCAATAAGCGACCCCCATGACGCATCCACCATGCTCCTAAATGCGCCGTATCGGTCCACCGTAGAGCTGTGTGATTTGTTGCTCCTTGGAGAACCCGTGTTGTGGACATCGTCTCGATAGACCTCTGAATCTCTCCCATGCCTCGAATAATGATTAAGTCGTGGTTTTGGCAAAATGAGAGATTTGGCGATGATCTTCTGCGCTTTCGCGGTGGAAAGTATTTGAAAAAACTTCTCACAAAGTTTCCCCAAGTGTCGATGCCATTCGGTCCAAACTCTTGAACCAATCTTTCGCTTTGGCTGCTGAGAAACCGAACATCGCATCGGATCGTGTCTTGTGGCACCCATTCATTTGATGGTGTCACAAATATCGAAAAAAGTCTCGAGATGCGCATTCGGGTCTTCCGTGACTCCTCCCCAAAGCTGCTCTCCTTGGACCATCTTGATCGGGGCGGTTTGAGCTCAAAATTGTTTGCATCTACGTGCGGGCTAACCGCCTCCTTGGGCTGATTCGGTGGGATGTCGGTACATGTGATTGAGAGGTCTTTCCTGGAGGCGAGGACAATGATTCCCATATTCGCCATCGGCGCTGCATCTGCGCAAAGTCGGCTAGCATCGTGCTTGACTTGCTCGGGAGGAATGCCCCGATTACGTGGATTGGCGCCATTGCAGCCCGTCTCTTCTCTCGTCCTCTTCTCCTTTGAGAACTTTCGATCTCGGGATCTAATAATATTTGGAGGTCCACGAGATCTTGTCGCATAAACTACACGAGAAAGAGAGAATTTAGCACCGACAAAAATAAATAAATATAATATAATATATATAACTTGAATTAATAAATCCAAATCGTCAAATTATTCCTATGTGATCTTAACAATCCCCGGCAACGGCGCCAAAATTTGATCGCTCCTTTTTCCACACGTAAAAGGTGTAAGTATAGGGTAAGCGAAGTATCGTATCCACAGAGATTGTATCACGAAAACATAGAAGCTAGCTCAGCGACAATTCATCATTATCGAAGCACGAAATTTGGGTTGAGAGGTTTAAGGGCTTGAAATTAATCAAAGCAAAGGTAACCAAGCGAAAAATAAAATAAAGCGATAAAATCACGAAGATAACTATGAAGAAAGACTAACCACAGGGATGCACCAATCCTATCCACAACGATGTTTATCACCTTATTACTAACCATTTTAATCCGGACAAGGCGGAAGATCACATATATAACCAACAACTTGATTCGACAATTGCGGCGATTGATTACTAATTTTCCCTATCACGATTCGTCTCAGAGGAAAATAAGCAACTCGAAAGGATCACTAAGAATATGCTTCCTACGAATGTCCTATCTCGATTCGACTCGAGGCTTATTCGTATCATGCATTCGAGATCGATTGACAATTAATACAATTCGTCGTTAGCGGCAACTAGATATGCATCAAGATTGATCAAATCAACACATATAAATAAGCACCATGAATCATGAATCGATGCACGGAAGGTAAATAACAATAGCGAGAATCACAACATATAGGATCGAATCATGCAAACCACAGGATTAGAGCGGAAAACTAGCGGACATAATAAGCGGAATGAAATACGATTTAACCATAAAAGCGAAATTAAATATATAAAACCCGTAGAGAAGCGTTGGATGAACAATGGTTGGTCTTGAATCGATCCCAAGCGAGCGAGCGGAAAACAACGGAAAGCGATCGGACAAAAGCGTTCCGATCGATAGCAACGATAAACTAAACTAGAACAACGTAAAAACAATACTAGAATTAAACTAAATGAAGACTAAAGCTAAAGAATGGAAAAAGCGAGGAAAAACGAAGAAAAAGCGAGTGCAGGGCGTATGGGGTCTCTATGGGGCGCAAGGGCTGTTGCCGTATATATAGCAAAGGGTGGAAACCCTAATTTGCGCCTACACGCTCGGTCTCATGAGCACTCCTCGCGATCGCTAGGTGCGATCGCTGGTAAGTCTCGCGCGCTCTTCTCGCTCGCGGTCCTCCTTCGCTCGCATGGTACCTCGCGACCGGGCTAGCGGTCGCTAGCAATTATGCACGGTCGCGAGAAATCGTCCGGTGAGTTCTCGGCGCTCGGGGGTTCGCTTCGCGAGCACGAGGTTGTGGTCGCGGCTCATCTGGGTTCTCGTTGGTGTTTCCTAGCGGCCAGCCTAGCGACCGCTAGGCTGGTCGCTAGAAACAACTATAGATTGCTTATCACTTTCGTGCGTGGTTCCTTGCTTGATTATCAACATATAAACCTACAAAGCGTCGAAGGAACACCCAAAGAGCGATATCTTCTAGAAATAGATAAAACATTAAGAATCGATACATAAGCAGCACATTAAGCGAGCTAAACTCATCTTCAAATATCAACTATAAGCGTGTAAAATGCGCGTTTTTGTCCTGCATGTTTCAGTTATCACATTAGATTAGACAAGAAAAGAAATGCGGCATTCACAAATGCTCTGCAAAAGTAAGTTAAAATTCCAGAATAGCCAAACGAATGCACAATTTTCAGAATTTTACATGGTTAAAGTGATCAATTCCTAGTAGTTGCAGTGAACTAACCCCATCTAACCATTTTCGAGAACCTTTTCCTATATTTATATAGATTAAACCCGTAAGCATCCTCAAGTTAGATGAAAATCTGGATTCTATAACAGTAGACCCCGTAGTTCAAGTAGTAACAAAGCTGAGACCAAACAAATAAAAAAATCCACAAAATTATAAGTTAGCGTATATTAATAGATATCAGGCCATTTAGCCAAAGATAATCGTCCAAAAAAAGTAAGATACTCAAATATGGAGTGTGTAAATTATTTTCATGCTCCCCCATGTAGTAATAGAGTATAAGAAAAAGCTTTATATATGCAGCATCAGAGCATGTTGATGACATGATCCGGTCAATGTGCAATAAATAATCAAACTAACCCCAATTCTCTCGTTGTAATAAAATTTCATATGAAATCCTTGAACTGAACTTCCCGTGAGATTTTACATTTTCTTTATGCTTATTATAAAACGAGCCAAGAGAACTTAAAACATAAAAATCTGCAGAATTTCAAAAATTGAGCACACAAGCAGAGCTAAGCTGACTACTGGAAGTATACAAGAACTTGTACGCTCCTAATTATCCACTGAACAGGTAGCATTACATATAAAAATGGATAGGTAATTGAAAGAAAACACACACTTAGCACCCACCGCAAAGACTAAAGAATCTCAACATGTATTAAACATCACACAACACTGCAACATGTGCAAAAGCAACAATGTAGGGTTGAAGAAAAGCTGCAAATTAGTAGTCAGATTTTCTATTCAAGAGAAAGCCTTTCATTTCAAAAAGAAACACCCAGTTAGATACCTCAGGTTTCAGACAGAAAACCGTGCAAGTGCACAAGTTCCAAGTTACCTTGGTTTCCTATCCTAATTGCATATTGCGTCTCCAAGCAACTTAACTTTTCTCATTCTATGTCCTGCAACATAGGAGCTGATTGGCTTAGTTCCATTTCCTTTTTAGATTGTCATATCTCAAGTATGCATCTCTGCTATTTTGAAGTGAAGTTATTTAGAAAGTTGAGTAGAAGAAGAGTGCTATACCAGTATACCACTCATCAGCATCTTTATAATTAGGAGTAAAAGCAATGTCCTCAATAATTACTTTTTACATCCTTTTTTATGCGTGCGAGATGACTATTCCTAAATAGAATAAGTGGATATGAACTAAACAGCCTGTTTGTTTCCTTCTAAGCATGATGGCTTGATGCATTTTTGGATCTTATTCAACTTTTATATTGTTGGTTGGGTTTTCTCTATATCATGGTTCATGTGCTTTTACCCTCATGTATCAGCAGGAACCTGTAGTTCTAGGAAATTAAACTAGGTACGGCCACTTCTTAAGCAAGTTCTATTTAAATCTATGAAAACAAGATATGCTCTGTGTTCCATAAGGTGAAATTTACTTAAACTTGATTTAAGCAATAGTCACGAACTTATTTTCTTTCAAATCTCTGTGTGATGGTTCTCAGATAAAGAGAATTTGCTCTGCTGAAAAGTACTCTAGAAGATGAAGATATAAAGATGGAGAAGAAGAAGAAGATGGATGAGGAAGGACCCGATTGTTGATGGAGATGCTGAACTTGAGGAGCCTCAGTCATGTATCCTCGTGAACTGAATTTGGAGAATCTTTGCGCTTCGCTCATCTTTTCTGATTACTGTGCCTGCACGTGAGCATATATGTTGTTTCTTTCACCTGATATGATAGTTCTTACTGAAGAATGGTATACTGATGTTTTGGGACGAATACGGATCAATGCCTTTCGTGTTGAACTGCCTGTACAATCATATGAAGATCTCCATTCTTCAGCTGCAGCAACTGTAGAAGGAGCAGCTGCTGTTGGAAATGCCATGTACATGCTTCCATCCTTTTACAATCATTCTTGTGGTAAGATCTTTAGTTTCATGGAAAGTCCAGCTCTTGCACATTTTACCGTTTCTGCCAATTTTGACTCTTAACACTACTTAACTTCCATTAGTTGGCAACTAAGACCTATAACAAAGAAATTAGGTTTTTAGTTCAAATAGTTCAGAACTCAAGCTGTAGCTAATGGCTTGTGAAAATTCTGCAAAAGAGCAGCCATATCATTAGCAATTTTGTAGGTTATAATGAGCATGGCTTTTTTTCCTTTCATTGCCGAACCTAATGTAAATATTGTATGGAGCGACAATGCAGAAGGAAAAATGGTAGCTCTCCGTGGCATCGAAGAAGGTCCTTTATTTTAACTAAGCCCTGTGTTTTATTTTACTTTCAATTCTGTATAGTTTTTGCTGGAATGTGTTATTTTCTGAGGAGGTTCTGCATGGTAGCTTGAGATCTCAGTGGCTCATGATTTTATATTTTGGATGGCCTCGTGTGATTCTTTGTGAAAGATCACTTGTGAAAATTTTCACCCTTTTATGTTGAACCACCTGTAAAGCATGTTAACTTGAAGAGATTGAAAAAGCCTTTCCCTTGAATAGGTTTCCTTATAGATCTTTTCTCCAATTACAGTGAAGTGTTGAAAAAAATCGGCTCATCAAGGTTAGACTATATAAAATATGTTCTAAATTATTATGGTGCCACTATTTTGTTTGTCTTCTTTGGCTGAAACGTTTACTTTCCTTACAGATCATTAGACCTTATACTCGAGCGCATATGCTTTGAGGGTAACCGAAGGCAGGCCAAGTATGCTGTTCATGCCCTGGCATCGATGAACTCCGGGAAGAGTGGTCCGAGTTAGTCGCTGATTCTATGGTGGTCGACGATGGTAAGTTTCATACTTTTTGTTGAACATAATGATTTTGATGTACTAAATTTTATTTCTTACCATTTTACATCTTATTCTAATAATGTAGATGAGATCAAGTTAGATGATTGATGTTGTTGAAACAAAGATGGTGAAATGCTTGAAGATGGTGAAGTTGATTTTTTGATGAATTTTAGTAGCTAGTTAGAAAATACTTGTAGCTAGTTAGACAATACATGTGGATTGGGAATTTCCGAATATAACGTTTTGAATGCTTATGAAATGTGTACCTTGATTTTGATATAAATATTATGAAAAATATTTATATCTCTTTTGGATTATTATTTTAATTAGCGAAACATGCATTCAAATTATGAAAATAGGTATTAAATAAATAATAAAATAACAAACATATATTATTCGATTATGACCACGGAAATGCGTGGTCTATTGATTATAGACCACGATGAAAACGCGTGGTCTATAATGTCATAAACGACGGAAAGGCCGTGGTTCACCCGGTGGCCGTTGTCTATAACATTATAGACCACGCGGTTCTCACCGTCGTCTATAACCCAATAGACCACGGGAAATCAGCGTGGTCTATAGTCACTGCGTAATAGAACTACACCTTTGTAGACCACGCGGATTTTGAAATAGACCATGGGCATTCCCCGTGGTCTATTAAGCGAAATTCTTGTAGTGTTAACTCGTAGGTCTTTAAGTCATAGTTTTCAATTTTGGATATTTTTAAAAAGTCTTTGTCAAACCGTCGAGAGATCAATATATATTGGACGATGTTCATATTCAAACTCATACACCACCGGATATAAAATTTGGATCGGAATATCGTTTAACTAATCTTAACCATCACACCATCAAATACAAATTCTTATGATGTCTTTTTGTTTAATTTCTAGAAACCTTTTGAAGTTCTATTTATATGTTGATGGTTCGAAAAACAAAGTATTTCATTTTGTTTCTATTTAATTTGTTTAACCACAAAACAAAGTACGATGGCGAATTTAAAATAAAATAAAATTACATAACCTTAAATATCATTTATTTTTATTAGTATATATATTTGGAAAAGTCATAGCGCATCATTGTTCTCTTCGGAGCAAAAGTTGTGATCGTGTAGGTATAAACATTAACGTGAAATTCGAGATTTCATACCATTCGATCACAATTTTGATACATATATAACAATGAGTGTTGCATTAGTGTCTCTAAACTATGGCGCACTAATTAGATGATGCACAATTGAATTGTCGTAAAATACTGACACTTAATGTCACACTATTTTAAATATGTGGTATAATTATGACATTTATCTGATGTCACAAATGAATTGTCGTAATTTTGAGACATAAAATGAGTGTCGTGTTTATGTCACTAAACTACGACACAATATTTAGATAACGATATAGCGGCGTATACATACGACAATAAATGCAACATTATTTTAAATATGTGGTTTAATTATGACATTTTATACATGAGTCGCAAATAAATTATCGCAATTTTGACACATAAAAATAAGTGTCACATCTATGTCACCAAAATACATCACAATATTTAGATTATGCACAAATGACATAAATATACGACACTAGAAGCATAGGTGTGGTACTTTTACGACACATGCATATAATGTCGCATGTTCGTATGTAGAGCAAATGATCAATCTCTTTGGAGAGCTCGAATTGGTTGGAGGATATATTGATGACATAGTCAGAATCGATATGATCATCAACACTTTGCCCAAGTCTTTTGATGACTTCCGTTATAGAGTAGTCCTTTATGATAAGAGTTATACTCTAGATTCATTGCAAGAGGATCTAGTAACGAAAGAACATAAAATGGGCAAGGTGCGATCTTTAGTACGCACCTCAAAAAACCACCGCTTCATCGAAGATGAAAAGGAAAGTGGAATTCAAGAGATGCTAAGGCTAAAGAAAGAGTGGGAGTAATACAAAGGGCTCTACCGGTTTGAAAAAGCGAGGAGAGAGGAAAATGCTTGAGTGCGGTGAGGCTGGGCATTGGAAGGCTAAGTGCCCCAAGCTCGAGGCTCAGTGCGCCATTTGCTTTAATGTGGAAACATGTTTAGCGACTTGTTCTACCCATTGTTGGGTAGTAGACACGAGTGCGATCGATCATGTTTGTTACACCTGCGTGGGTTCTGCGGACAAGGGAGCAGTGATGGCGAGATAACGATCTCCATGGGCAACGCGCGAAAGTCGAGGCCGTTGCGGTCGGAGATGTTACTTTATGTTTGATAGGACGCTTTAGTTTTGAAAGACGTTTATATATGCCGAGTTTCGACGAACCTTATTCCGTTCCAAACTATTTATTCATGGATATTCGTTATTTTTATAATGGTGTTTCTATCATAAGAAATGACGAAGTTATCTCGTGGTGGCACTTTATATAATTAAGCTTTATACTATTTACGCAAACATAATACCTATAACTATGTTGCATCTTCTTCAAACCTTAAAAGAGAAAGTTTTCTTTGCAAGATGACACCACGTTTCTCGGCATCTTAGATTAGGTCACATCAATCTAAATAGGATCCAAAGCGGCTAAGAATAGGCGTTGGGTGATCTCACGCTTACTCGTTCCCACTGCGAATCCCGTATAGAAGGAAAGATGTCGACCGGACCTTCAAAGCGAAGAGTTATAGAGCCAAAGAAGTGTTGGAGCTAGTCCATTCGACTGTGTGGACCTATATCAACACAAGCTCGTGGAGAAGTACAGTATTTTGTCACTTTCATCGACGATTACTCGAGGTGCGGATACATATACCGCTTCACCACAAGTCTTGAGAAATTCAAAGAGTTTAAAGGCGGAAGTGGAGCGAAGCTTGGTAAAAGTATCAAGTCATCTGCGGTCCGATCGCGGTGGCGAATACCTCGATGTGAGTTTATGGACTACTTGGTGCGGTGTGGGATTACCTCCCACTCACTACACCAGCACACCACAACAAAATGGTGTGTCGGGCGAAGAAATATGACTCTTTTAGAAATGGTAAGATCGATGATGAGTTATGCAACATTGTCTATTTCATTACGGGGTATGCCTTAGAAAGCGGCATACTTGCTAAATCTAGTACCATTCAAGTTAGTCGAAAAGACCCGTTTCGAGTTGTGGTTTGGTATGACTGGTTTAAGCCACATAAGGATATGGGGCGATCCGGCACATGTCTTTGAACAAGAAGGCGACAAGTTGGAGCTAGATCCGAAGCAAAGTCGTTTATTGGCTATCCTAGATCGACGAAGGTGGTTTATTCTATAGTCCTAAGGATCGGAAGGTCATTATAAGCACTAATGCCGATTCTTAGAAGAGGATTATATGAAAATCATAAATCAAAGTGGAAATCATTCTTCAAGAATTAGAAGATGATCGTATTCCACTACCGATTAAGCCAAAGGTGCGAGATGTCGTGTCTAGTGGGAGGATCGACACCGGATACTTCAAGAAATTGAAGTGGGTCGAGTTCCACCGGAGATACTGGCTCGCATAAGTGGCTCCTATCCAAAGAAGTTGTGCAAGATAGAGAACCACAAGTTATTACCCACCGTTGCCATTGTGCCGATGGCGTCTCGTCGTAGTGGGAGGGTTGTTCGTCAACCCGGCGATTTATGTTCGTGGGTGAATCTTGGTTTAGTCGAGAAACGAGCGAGCAATAATCGACCCATGGACATACGGTGAGGCGATCTGAGACATTGATGCAAGATCATGGCACACCGCTATGGACTTAGAAATTGAGTCCATAACGCCTATGGATGTATCTGAAAAGACACCTCTACCGGATGGCAAGGAAGCCATAAGTAGTAAGTGGGTATCAAGAGGAAGAGATTCTGATGGAGAGGTTTGGCTTTTAAAGCCGTGGCTTGGCTTAAAGGGTACACTCAGTTGAGGGCATCGATTTCGATGAGACCTTTTACCAGTAGCAATGCTTAAGTCCATCGTAATTCTTACGCCATAGCAGCCACTTAAACCTTGAGGTTTGACAAATGGATGTGAAAACCGCTTTTCTAAGCGGTTACCTTGAAGAAGGTAGAGACATCTATATGCAACAACCCGAAGGTTATGTGGTGAAGGGTGAAGAGCATCTAGTTTGGAAGCTTAAGAAGTCCATTTATGGACCTAAGCAAACTTCACGATCACGGAACTTACGCTTTGACGGTGGTAAAGTCCCATGGATTTACCCGTTGCTCAGAGAAAGTTGTGTGTATCGTTTAGATGTCAACGGTGATGTGGTATTTCTTGCACTTTACGTAGATGACATCCTTCTACTCGCAACAATGTTAAGTTGTGATCGGGGCGTAAGAGTTGGTTATCCAATCGGTTTCAAATGAAAGACTTAGGAGATCACGTACATTCTTGGGATCAAGGTTTACCGAGATCGCAAGAGGAAAATGTTGAGCTTATCTCGGGCGCCTTACATTGATCTTGTAATTACTCTTTTAGTATGCAGACCGCCAAGAAAGGATTGCTACCTTTCGGACATGGCGTTCCTTTATCTAAGGCGATCACCCATGATTGCAAAGGAGATAGAGGAAATGAGACAAGTTCCTTACGCTTCCGCCGTAGGAAGTCTCATGTACGCAATGCTATGTACGAGACCCGATATCTGCTATGCGGTAGGCATAGTAGCTAGATATCAGTCTAACCCTGGACAAGCTCATTGGACTGCGGTAAAGCATATACTCAAGTACCTGAAAAGGACTCGAGATTATAGGCTGGTTTACCATGCAGATAGTCTAATGCCTTTGGGTTATTCAGACTCGGATTTCCAAGCTGACCGTGATGAGAAGAAGTCTACCTCAGGCTATGTGTTTACCTTGGGAGGAGGAGCCGTATCCTGGCGGAGTGCAAAGCAGCGATGCATTGCGGACTCCACCATGGAAGCCGAATATGTAGCCGCTTCGGAGGCTGCTAAAGAGGTCAGATGGTTCAAGAACTACCTCATGGATCTAGATGTGGTACCTGGTTTGCCCAAGAGTATCATAGTTTACTGTAATAACTTAGGTGCAGTGGCAAACTCGAAGGAACCACGGACCCACAAGGCAACGAAACACATAGAGAGAAAGTACCATGTCATACGAGAAATTGTTAGGCAGGGGATGTGCCGATTGAGAAGATTGGTATCTGCGGATAACCTAGTGATCCATTCACGAAGAGCCTCACCGCAAAAAGTCTACGAAGAGCATATTCGAGGACTTGGATTTCGCAAGATAGCACCCACTTAGAAAGAAGACTTTTGTATAAGTGGGAGAAGTAAAGTGATGGTGTTGTTTGTAATAGCTAGTTGAGAGACACATTGTATACTAAAAGTTTTGCTTTAGTATAAGTGGGAGATTGTTGGATTTGTATACTGAAAGCAGTTTGGTTGAGCTTTTTACAATATTTCCTGTTACCACTATTACAATCTCCTATCTGAATTGTTTACTTGATTGCATATGTATGTCGCTTTATCTCATATATAAGTTAGATCATACAGTGTGTTGTAGATCACAGAAGTCTGTATGATTGGTCAAGTTTAATGAGATATAAAAAGTATCACAGCTGAGACAACTTGAGGACGAGTTGTCGGTATAGGCTGCGGTGTAGATAAGAAGTGACTTGACTTGGTTGCTTGTCTATCTTTGATGCGTCTCCGGCGTATTGATGGATCACGATGAGATGAGTTCTTCTCGACCTTCGTGAAGAACCTAGATCTCGAAGACTTACGTTGATCTAAATCTCGATAAGGTATTAGGTGAGTATGAGTTGCTGACCATCACTTTGACTTGCTATGGGTGAGGGTTACATGAGATAACCCAATATTCTCTCGCATCTTGGGTGGTGGCAGTGCTTGTATGTCATGCTAGTTACCTGTATCGAGTCACCGTATCCGTTTAGGATGATGGCGTCCCTTAAGGAGCTCAAAGGTTTATTGTACTAAACGTGCAAGGTTGAGTTATCTCAAGTACAATAATAAGGTTGAGTGGTACTACTTATGGAATTAAAGATATTAATTATTATAAGCGATCGGAACGTAAATAATTAATGGACGTCGATATCTTAAATACGGGGATTCGTAAAGTCTAAGTCAAGCCCGACTCAACTTCGTAATAAAGGGTAAGTCGAGATTTATTCTCTAGTGGCATGAATGAATGTTTATGAATTAATTTATGTTCTGGGCTGAACATAAGATAATTAATTTATTTGAGGCCCATCTTTATTCCTTGCATTTGATCCCTGGGCTGGCCCATCCAGGCCTGGAGCTTAGTGATTTTCGCCTCCTTATAGAGTCCATCTGGGACTCTGCTGATCCTCTCTATCTTAAGTGATATGATTATATTTATTAGATATGCATAAATCCTATCTAGATAGGGTTTAGGGTTGCATTATAAATATAAGGTGAGAGAGAAAATCAAGGCTAATCCTTAAGCATATTTTCGAGAATTCTATTCCAAAATAGAGTGATTTTCGAAAACTTTGTAAGAAGGAAGAAGGCGAATTTCTAAAGCACTCTCCATAGATTGTCCTCACTCGGCATTGGAGTTTAGGCAAACGGGATACAGTCCAGAAGATCAAAGCACGAGTCTTGATCTATTCATCCCCGACAGATTCGCAGGTGAACACGAGAAAACTCATAAGTGTTGCAATTAATTATATAGGTGCATGCTAGGGATATAATCAATGTATGGTGAATTAAACATCCAAGATAGATCCTCGGGAGATGGTTAAAATCAGTTTTCCCTACAGTGGCTTAGATAAATGCTTCAAAGTCAGATATGAATGAGGCTGAGGACGTGAATTACATCAATCAGAGGAACCGTCTCGGGGAATCCGGCATACAATCCAAATAACAGAAATCATCCTAATTTCTCGTATGCCAACCCCAACAATTTTCAACACCTCCGCCAGTTTTCTCGATTCGAATGGAGTGATTCAAGGCGAAGAAGCGAGTCTAGAGGACCAGATCACGTGAGCTTGGTTGTGAGCAACCAACAATTGGCGACGAATCGTAATCGTTTATAAGCAATACCGGGCGAACATAAATCATCCGAGTCCACTTGTGGCGGCTATGGGAAGCATATGAAGATGATGGAGAATCAAATAAGTCGAGATAGCCGCATGCAGTAACCGCAACACAAGTCGGGCCAATTTCCGTAAATACGAGGTGAACCCTAAAATCACCGTAATGCCATTCAATTGAAGAGTGGACGAGCTTATCGTAACCACGCGAGAAAAGCGGCAAAACGGGCAACAAAGGAGACCTCGCGATGGAACTCGCGACCATGAGGAATCAGTCAGCGAGTGTTCCAGAGGCACTCGCGAGAGACCCAACGATCGCTAGGAAAAGACGCCGCGAAATCGGGCAGAGAGTTTGGACGAAGAACTAGCGATCGAGCTCGTGCCCGCGAGCTCGGCCGTGAAGAAGAATGCCAACGCAGCCCAGCTGCCTAGCGACCGCACACACGCGGCCGCGAGGATGACCGCGAGGCACGCCCGTGAAGAGTTATCCGACGATCGCCTCGATTCCGTTTCAAGTCGTTTAGCCAAGCCCATGCGATGAGAAGCGGCCGGTTTATGGAGATGTTTCAAAGGTACACATCAATACTCGCTACTTGATGCACTCGAGACTTGCGGGATACGTGAAGTTCTTGAAAGATATCGTGGCGATAGAAGAAGCTTGGGAAATTCGAGACGATAATCTGTCTCAAGAGTGCGATCTTGTCTTCGCAAAAGTTGCCGCTCAAAAGAAGGATCCATGCGACTTCACTATAGCATGTGTCATCGGAGGACGACATTCTCCAAGGTTCTGTGTGATTTGGGGGCAAGCATCAATTTGATGCCGTTGTCCATTTTCAATAGATTGGAGATTGGAGAGATTAAGCCGACCACCATTGCTCTCCAGATGGCAGACACATCAGTGACATATCCGAAAGGGATAGTAGAGGACGTGCTCGTGAAAGTTTGAGATTTTATCTTCCCAGCAGATTTTGTGGTTCTCGACATGCCAGAGGATGGGAACACACCTCTTATTCTTGGGAGACCGTTCCTAGCTACCGGCAGAACACTGATCGACGTGTAAAATGGAGATCTCACGTTCAGGGTCAACGATGAGGAGATGAAAAGCTCTATTTATGACGCGATGAAGCAGCCTGAAGAGAAGACGATGGAAGACTGTCGGGTTATAGAGCTGCTGTCGCCCAACCAATTTTAGTCTTCTGATCTGGTGGAGTTTTACATACAGAACTCGATTTTCTCACCCTCGAACCTCGATGAGGCGTGTGATGAGATCTTAGAGTATCTTGAGTCTATCGATGAAGTCAAGGCCCTCCCCAAGGAGTCAGTGCCTTATTTAGGCGTGAGGAAGCCGATTGGAGGAGAGGATGATGTTATGGCGAAGAAAGATGCCGCACCTAAGTTGGAGTTAAAGGAGCTGCCGGACCACCTTCAGTATGCCTTTCTAGGCGACGATGAGATGTGCCCAGTGATAGTAGCTTTGGCTTTGACAGATGAGGAGTCATAGAAACTGATGGTTGTGCTGAAACAATATAAGTCTGCGATTGGGTGGACTATTTCCGATATCAAGGGGGTCAACCCTTCAATTTGCATGCACCGGATCTGTTAGAGAATGAGTACAAGCCGAAGGTGCAACCTCAACGCCGCCTGAATCCGGCAATGCAAGAGGTCGTGAGGAAGGAAGTCCTCAAGTTATTAGATGCAGGCATGATCTATGCTATATCAGACAACGAGTGGGTTAGCCCAACTCAAGTGGTATCCAAGAAAGGGGTATCACGGTGATCGAGGCGAGATGAGCGAGCTTGTGGCAACAAGACTCGTGACGGATGGCGGTTTACATTGATTATCGTGTTCGAACACGCCCACAAGAAATGATCATTTTCCATGCCCTTCATTGATCGGATGTTGAGCAATCGGAGGGTATGAGTTCTATTGTTTTCTAGATGGATATTCGAGGTACAATCGATTGCCATCGCCTCAAGAAGATCGACAAGACGGCGTTCACGTGCCCTTATGGAGTTTTTGCTTATAGAAGAATCTTTGTTTGGATTACGCAATGCTCTCAGCCACGTTCAAAGATGCATGATGTCAATCTTCCATGGGTTGATCGAAAATATTATGGAAGTTTTCATGGACGACTTTTCAGTGTTTGGTTCTTCGTTCGACCATTGTCTCCACAATCTATCCCAAGTGCGACACAGATGTAAGGAGACGAATCATGTTCTCAACTGGGAGAAGTGCCATTTCATGGTAAAGGAAGGTGTGGTACTCGGCCACAAAGTTTTGGCAAAAGGTTTGGAAGTTGATCGAGCAAAGATAGTAGCAATCGAGAAACTACCTCCTCCCACAAATGTCAAATTCGTGAGGAGTTTTCTTGGTCATGCGAGCTTCTATAGAAGATTCATCAAGGACTTCTCTGCAATCACAAAGCCACTGTGTGGACTGCTCGAGAAAGATACGAAGTTCGTGTTCACGAGTGAGCGTTTGGGGGCATTTGAGAAATTGAAGCTAGCCCTGATATCGACCCCAGTTTTGGTATCACTAGATTGGAGTCAACCGTTCGAGCTGATGTGTGATGCTAGTGATTGGACAGTGGGAGCTGTATTGGGGCAGAAACGAGACAAGCTTTTCCGAGTCATCTATTATGCAAGTAAGACGCTCGACTCAGCTCAAATGAACTACACCACAACCGAGAAGGAATTACTTGCTGTGGTCTATGATTTCGATAAGTTTAGACCTTATTTGGTGGGAACCCACACTATTGTCCACACTGACCATGCCGCCATTCGTCATCTGTTCGCAAAGAAAGATTCGAAGCCGAGATTGGTAAGATGGATTCTCCTTCTTCAAGAGTTCGACATGGAGATCAAAGATAGAAAGGGCTACGAGAATGTGGTTGCCGACCACTTATCGAGACTAGAAAAGCCATTCGAAGGAGAGGATAAGAAAATTGGGATCAAGGAGAACTTCCTAGACGAGCACATATTGAGCATCATTGATCATACACCACGGTACGCAGATTTTGTGAACTACTTGGTCATTGGAGTTTTACCTCCGTCGTGCAGTCATCATCAGAAAAAGAAGTTTCTCCACGATGTCAAGTTTTATTATTGGGATGATCCCCATCTCTACCGCCGATGTGCCGATGGCTTGATACGTCGATGTGTTCCCCAAACAAAATGGGAGAGCATAATCCACGAGTGCCATAGTTCTTTAAATGGAGGACATTTTGCAGCGGCCAAGACGGCAGCAAAGGTTTGTCAAAGTGGATTCTATTGGCCTTCGATCTTCAAGGATTGCCAATCTTTTATCAAGAGTTGTGACAACTGTCAAAGAATGGAAAATGTCACTAAGAAAGACGAGATGCCACAGAAGACCATCATGGAAGTGGAACTATTTGACGTATGGGGGATCGACTTCATGGGTCTGTTTCCCATGTCTTGTGGTTACACGTACATCTGACTCGCTGTGGAGTATGTTTCACGATGGGTGGAGGTGATTCCCACAGCCACCAACGACTCCAAGGTAGTGATCAAGTTTCTCCACAAGAATATTCTTACTCGATTTGGAGTGCGAGGGCATTGATCGGCGATGGTGGATCGCATTTCAACAACAAGTGGCTAAGCAATGTCCCAGCTAAGTATGACATGAAGCATAGAGTCACCACCCCATATCATCCATAGCGAATGGGCAAGCTGAGCTCGCCAACCGAGAGATAAAGAAAATTTTGGAAAAATCGGTTGTTAATAGGAAGGATTGGGCCAAGCAATTGGATGATGCTCTTTGGGCCTATCGGACTGCCTACAAAGCACTTATAAGTCTATCTCCATATCAAATGGTATTTGGGAAATCTTGCCATTTGCCGGTTGAATTGAAACACAAAGCTTATTGGGCCACAAGGCGAATCAACAAGGATTTCAAGGAGGCCGGTTTGATGAGAGGTGAACAATTATTGGAGCTTGATGAATGGAGGAACGAAGCTTTTGAAAACTCACGGATATACAAGGAAAGAGCTCGGAAATTCCACGACCTCCTCATTCGTCCCAAATGATTCTTTCCGGGTAATGAAGTTTTGCTTTACAACGCCCGACTCCGTCTCTTCCCTAGAAAGTTGAAATCGAGATGGTCGGGTCCATACACTGTCTACCGTGCACATGCCAATGGAAGCTATGAATTGCTAGACTCGAGTGGAAATATTTTTAAGGTGAACGGCCAATACCTCAAATCCTACTTCAAGTCACACTTCGACCGCGAAGTCAAGGTGACCAAGCTCAACGAACCATGATGAGAGGTAACGTCGAGCTAGCGATGAAAAATCTATCACTGGTTGGGAGGTAACCCAACAGTTTTACATGCTTTATTTTTGTCGTTTTTGTTTGTTTTGTTTTTCTTTGTTTGTGTCGTGTCTTGTTGGTTGTGTTCGTGTCCCAAAGTTTTATGGCTTTATATATATATAAAAAAAAGAGCCTACCTAGCGACCACCCTCACGACCGTGAGGAGTAGCCCTGAAATCGAGCGTGGCTATTGCCCGGTGAACATGGTATGGCCACCCACGCGATCATGGTGGTGGCGTGAAATCGGCAAAGCATGTTTTTCAAATCTGGGCACAACTCGCGACCGAGCTCATGATCATGAGCACGGTCGCGAGGCATGACCCGACCCGCGCCCGGAAGTCAATCCGCGTCTTTTGCCCTAAATTTTACCCCCTTTCCCCTATTTTTCACACACACACACACACATTTTTCTGCAAAACCACCCCTTTCAAGCACCCAACAACCTCTTCTCTTCAATTTCTTGTGTTTTCAAAGGAAATTCACTCAAGGTATGCTACATTTTCTCACTTCTTAGATTTACGTTTTAAAGCATGTCTTAGAAGGGTTTTACATATCATTGTTTCTTGTGTGGATTATTGAGAAATTGGTGACCTAGAGCTTATTTTTGAAACATTTACATGGTGTATAAGCATGTTTCTTCCAATGTTAGGTCTATTGTTGTTCATGGATGTTTATTGTTGGTTTACTTTGCCTACATTGTTGTTTTGGGATGGAAATTTTCGAAAAATTGCCTAAACTTTTTTTGTCACGCTACTGCGTGACTGAACTCATGACCGCTAGGCTGTCATGTGAGCGTCTGTGCGCGCGCCTTAGCGACCTTCTTTGTGGGCGCGAGGTGATCCCTCGCGACCGCGAGGTCGGCCGCGAGGCATTCCAGAATGCGTTTTCCACGCGTTTTTGAGTTGTGTGTGTGTTCTCTCCCTTGTTTTTCCTTATAAAAATCATATGTTAGTATGGGGGGGAGTTTTCTTACGTTCAAGTTTGGGGAAACTCTTATTGGGTTGACGTTTGCTTTGTTTTTATTAATACGTACGTGCGCTAACTTTGAAATCTTTTTAGGTACATTATGTCGCGTGCTTCCGGACACAAACGCAAGGACAAGGATGTCGTCTCTTCTTCACGTGACAAGTCACATGATGAGTTCCACCCCGAGAAATTTGGGGTCCGATTGCCAAATCCCTCGTCAAGGGATCGTTGGAGGAGAGTGATACAGATGAAGCACCGACACTCAAGATTTATGTGCATAGAGACTTGCCAAGCCATGGGGATAGCCAACGATGTAACGTGGATAGCTGAGAGGGCCGGTTTATATTCTATTATCACGGCTAACTATCTGACATACCGGATCCTCACTCTGGAATTCCTTTCGACCGTCAGAGTACACAAGACGCAAGGGTTGCCGGACTATATCACATTCCAGATAGACAACGAGCCCCGCCAACTCTCAGTGGATGAACTGAATGGTATCATCAATGGCCATCCCGAGGGTCAATACATCGGGAATCTAGAGACCTCGCCATAGAATGTGTGGCCATTATTCGTGGACACAACTCTCGAGCAGAACCCGCACTATGACGTCTCCAGAGCCAAGGCCAGTTCCCTATGGAATCCAGCAGTCCGCTACTTTCACCGCCTGCTTACCTTCACCATACATGGCCGTAACAATGCTGGAACAGTCCTTTCATAGCACATGAGTCTCTTGATTGGGGCTGCGATGAACCAAAAGATGCATGCCGGCATGTTTCTCGCACAGCACTTCCAGATGCAAGCCGAGGTTTCGGGGAACGCACGGATATGCATAGGGGGATTCATTACCCCCTTTGTCGATTTTTTCGGGGTAACGATTTGTGAGAGTCCTATCTCTTAAGATATTTTCCTGGACAAGCCCTGTCTATATGTCCAGACGTTCTTGAAGAGACACCCGAGCCATCACCTTTGGCTGCTATACGACAAGCATGGCCAATCTATATTTCGCCTGCCCCACACGAGCTCACCCTGGTTAAGCGGTTTAGCCACCGGATTCAATTGGAACTTGAACACACTGCTCACCACGATGGGCTCGGCTTAAATGCGCAAGGGAAATCGGTGCTAACAATGAGAAGCGGCAATGCGAGGAGGCGCCCGAGACAGGCGGCGCGCTACACCTACAACCCGTTCAAGGTAACCCCGAGATTTACGAGCGTTTGGATCTCATAGATGGTCGTCTTGACCACATTGATGGGCGCCTGACATCCATTTTGGCCCAACAGCAGACCCAATTTGAACAACAACAAGCCCTCCTCGTCCAACACCAAGCACATCAAGAGCACCAAAGATAAATGATGGAGATGATGCGAGAGATGGGATCGATGGCGAGATTCTATCCGCCGGAGAAGCGCGACATACGAGGTAAGGTCTCTCTCCCAACTACTCTTTTCTGCAAACCTTATTGCCTCCATTTCACACTTGTTCACAATAAGTTTGGGGGAGTGGTCGAGTTTGGTTGGTTGAGAGCCACTGCTTATGTTTTATGTTTTCTTGTAAAGTTGTTATGCTTTGGGGCTTTTATCGTGTTTTTGTTTTCGTTGTCGGTCTACGTCGATCAACGAGTTAAGTGAAATGTGTTAATCCATGTGGCCAATGATGATAGAATTTTTTGAAATATATGTTGATAGTGCACAAGATATGTTAGAAAATGACGCATGAATGACTTGAGATTGCTTAGCTTGTTCTTTTTCACCATTTGCTTAAAACCGTGAGACTTGAGCTTCACCGTATAAACATCTTGATCTGATTTCTTTTAATTGTGTGATATCGTGCATGTAATCATCTTCTAGAACTTGCCGTATGTTCTCGTATCGAGGCCGCAATATGTATTTCGAATATGGAAAGGATAAAGGCCATCTTTATCGACCACATATTTACCCATACACTAAGCTATGATATATACCGTTTGTCGCTTCTTTGAGCCTTTATTAGACTTTATTTTTCGTTAACCGGATGATAAGAGGTGAGGATGGATATGGGAATCAAGAGGAGTAAAAGTGGTTTTGATATATTAAGTTGGAATAAGAGATAGAAATATACATGTGTTGAAATGTAATACCACGAAGTTTTAAAGCTTAATTACGATAATAAAATCGTAAATTAGGGTTTCAAATCGATAATTGAAATAGTATCTTATCGAATATTGATTTCGATTATTTATGATATAATGAATTCTTATATCATATTCACTAATGATTAGTGAATTAAGGAATGTAGTTTATACTATTAATTCGAAAGTATTATTCTAACATCAATTGAATATCGATTGCTAATATTACATTTTTTTTTCTAAGTGATGAAGCTTAGAATTAAATTTTATTATGAATGAAATGAATTAATAAAGTGATTATGACGTTATTACGAACATTTTGAGATGGTTCAATTATTAACGTTTTGAAACGTTTCGAACGTCAACGTTTAGAGATGATTCGAAAACTAAGTCGAATGATCAAGGAATTATAATATTTAAATTCCTATGATTATTTTATGTAATAAGAGCATTATTTATCATTAAAATAATGCTAGAGAATTAAGGGGTAATTATTGGATAAGCTAGCAATTTTCGAAAACCCTAATTTCGAAAATTAGGGTTTGGCACATGAAATCATTTTAATGATTTTTCCTATGATTTAATTTATCATCTAAGACATATATTGTGCTATATATCTATAAATAGCAAGAAAATCAAATGTTGGACACTTAATACTCAAAGGGTCGTGAGCTTTGGATATAAGGATTCAATGAATTGTGAATTTTGCTATCTTTTGCCATGCAAAGTAGTAAATATGGTAGTGTGATATTTTTACACATAAAACAAGGTAATAAATGAAGGGATCAAATGGGAGTGTGATGGCTTGAGTAAGAGCCGTGTATTGTGGACAAATGAGGTAGGAAGAAAAATTAGAACTCTTTGATTAGGATGGCTTGGTGTATAAATGGGTGTGATCTTTGTATATTAGTATAAGACAAAAACAATAAAGCTCCTCCTTTTGTGCATTGAAGTGCCGATCACTATGATGAATAAAGTAGAGAAGAATTTTCTTCATTCCTTGATAGTGATAGAAGTTGCAATTGTTGACTTGAATTAGATATTTTATTAAAGTGTAAAGTGATGGAATAAAATTCACTTCTCTCATTATGGAATTAGCCGTGAGCTTCACAATATGGAAAGGGAAGAAATAAATGAAAATTTTGTCATTCACTACACTAAAGTGACCGAACATGTTAGGATAATATTAGAGAAGTTGTAATAGTTGACTATTAAACTAATTTTTTTTTTTTAAAAGAGCATGATTGATGTATTATCATCAAATCAATTAAAGATCATCTTTGGCAACTTGTGAAGTGCCGTGAATTACATAAGAAAAGAGAGAAGATATTTTTTTCATTTAAAGTTGTAAGGATAAATTGAAAGTGATGTAATAAAATAGAGTGATTCACCAAACAAATATCTTGCTTTGTTGTGGTGTGTGTGACCGTGAGCATGTATGGGAATTAAGTGTTTTAATTATTTTTATTCCTTTAGCTTTAACAAAGTTTTAAGTATATTAAACCAAAACATCTTTCATTCCTTTTCTACACTCACTGCCGTGAACATTTTGAGAGGAAAGAAATAGAAGAGTTCTTCTTTTAAATCCCAAACCTTGATACAAAATCCTTGCACTAAAAATCCAAGCCGATTAAAAGGTTAGGAATCGAACGAGCTTTAGTTATACGTTAAATTTTTTTATTTCCAACCGTTTGATTTTAATATAATGCTTATGTTATAAATGTTATTAATATGATGAATTATGTTATCATGCTTAGTGATTTGTTAATTATGATTATTATGTTAAGAATGAACATATGTAGTGTTTAAATTAAAGCCTAAGCATGTTATAATTTTTATGGGGGTGACCGAAAATTATTAATGTTCATATGTTAATGGATTTATGATATATGATAGAAAAGGAACTCATTGTGAATTATTGGAAATTTTTAGAAATATTATGCAATGTATTTTGAGATAACCAAAAATGAATGAAATTCATATGTTGGTGTATAAATAATGTTTAAGTTATATTATAACATGTTATTGATCTAGAGCCTAAAGTAGGTGCTACATGAATTTATTAGATTTTTATAAAATGAGTTGTTCATGTTTTGGAAATTTTCGAGAATGCCTAAGGTGGATACATTGATGTGTTATTTGTAGATGTTGGATCTAATGTTATATTAATGATATAGGATGATGATTAAGTGTCGTGAGAAATTATTGAAGTTTTAGAAAAATGTTTGGATATATTTGTAAAAAAATCGAGAACTATAAAGAATAGGAAAGTGATGTCCAATTTTCCTATAGCTAATGTTAATACATATTAATGATCTTATGATAATATAGAGCATTGTGTGATTTTATCAGAATTTTTGGAAGAATTTTGAGAATTAATGTATAAGGGCCGAAAGCTTAAGCATGAGGATTAAGAGTATTAAATTCATTTTATCAAGAAAAATCACATATTATGTCCCTATAATATATTTTAGACTTACTAAGAATTTATGGGATTTTATAAACATAGTATACTATGTTTACGACGAAATGTTATGTTAAATAACGTTAGATGTGAAAAATAATATGTAATGTACAAGTTAGATCATACTTGAGTAAAGTATTGATCATGTTTGTTGAATAACGTGAAAAATCAAGATTTATGGTTATTTGATAAGAAATCGAATGGAAATCGATTTATATGGAAATTGGTTATCAAATATATGAATAATTAGAAAAATATGTTATGAAAAGTCAAAATCGTTGACTTAAGACTAAACGTATGAAATACGTTAGTATGTTATCAATGTTATTGATATACGTTGAATAAATACACTAATACGTAAAAGCGATTAAATTTATAAGAATATCTCTTTTGTGAGAAATGATTTCATAATTGAAATCATTTTATTGAAAGACGTTAGTATAAGTTCGACGTTTAATCTAAATGATTAATATGAGGCCGTAGATCTTATTACGCCTCTATCAAGAACGAGAAATTTTAGTTAAGATATGCGATGAAGCATGCGTACTAATTTAGTTAAAATATGCAAGTATTATTATAGAAAGTTATCAAAGTTTGTTAGGTGGCGTTCTCGGCGTGACCGACGTACTAAATTAGCTTCTTACGTAAAGGTGGGACGCGGACGTGATCGTTGGCGTAGAAAGAAATTGTTTAAAGAAGTCTACATCTGGTGGGCATTACTTTACTCAAAAAGATAAAATGCTTACAAAATAATTTATTTACGATGCTTATTTGCAAGAAATGATGATGAAATGATTTATTTAATTACCTGCCCAAATGTTTATGTTTTATGTATATGTATCCTATCCATGAACGAATTGTGAATGATGTTGGGTAGCTCCCAACTTATGAGATGATTGAATTCGTATCCTTGTCAGAACTCGCAAGGATGATTGAGAATTTGTATCCTGTGCCGGAGTGGCAAGGATTTTTGTGCACTATTTTGTGACTGTGTGCTGAAAGAGTTCTCGGCCGGTCACGGCGTCCATGGGAGGAGGCCTCCTCCACGGTGCGAGATGATTTTATGAGATGTTATATGAGAAATGAAAGGAAATGGATATGGATCATACATACAAGGAAAAATGCTTGGCCAAGCGATGATTTATGAAAATGATGAAATGTTTTAGTAAGCACAAGGCCTTTCCAATAAAACCCTTGTGTCTTACCATGATGGAGCAGTGTAATTTAAAGTTGATAAAATGTTTTTGGCATAAGTCCACCGAGTGCATTCTTGTACTCAGCCCTACATGTTTGTTTTTAAATGTGCAGGTTGAGCAGATGATGGATGGAGGTGTGTTGAGCAGTCGGAACCCCTTTTGATAATGATATGTTAGAAACCTTGACTACACATCGTCATATGTGTATTCACATGCTTTTCCGCTGCGATAGAACTAAGTTCATGTTTTAATGTTGACAGTTTAATTCCTTCAGACCATTTGAATCTTTATTTAAGGGTCTGTAGGTCTAATTCCACATGTATACTATATGTGTCTTGTATTTAATGGTGGAAGCCTCTTAGTTTACTTGAATTATGTCCCATAAGTCTAAGATTAACTGTCATTCATGTTCCTTGATTACTGTTCCAAGTATTAGTCCTCGTTAATCAGTCCTTAGGATTAGAGGGCTGCTACAAAGTGGTATCAGAGCGGTTCGCTCTTTGAATCCAGAACCTCCTTTCAAATTTAAGTCTAGTTTGAGTCACTAGACTTCTAGAGATCAGCCGACACTGCTCAACACTCCATCACATCAAGCTCAACTGGAATGAGGTAAATAATTCATTTTCAAAAGTTTTGAAAGTGAAAAAGGATGGAAATGATTTTCTTCGCAAAAGTTTTGAAATAAGAAAGATTCCAAGAATATGCAGGTATGGGACTGCATATTCAAGGAAAGCTTAAAGGATTCTAAGAATATGCAGGTATGAGACTGCATATTAAAGGAAAACTTAAAAGATTTGATATGCACTAGGTGAATGATTTTCTCAGTTTTGAAAATGAAAAGTTTGAAAGTAAATGATTCTTCCTCAAAGTTTTGAAATGAAAAATTTGAAAATGGATAATGATGTTTCCAAAGAGATGAAAGTTATGGAGGATAATTGAAAATGAATGTTATGATGATGAAGAGAATGTTTATGAGGTGAAATGCTTATGAGGTGGAATGTTATATGAGAAAGTATTGACAAAGATGTGTCAATAATGAATGGATTGAATTCATGAAATTCAATGAAGAATTATTATTACAAATGAGTTATGATATTAATGTTTGAAAATGCTCAAAAATGGACATTTATATGTCAAATATGATATGTTGAATTATTGAAATTCAAAGAAGTACATGAGTACAAATGAGCTATGTTATAAATATTTGAAATTTTATTTCAAATCTTAAAGTTGTTTATGATGATGGGTATGTTATCCCAAAAGAACGTGGTATCGCTTAAGACGCATGATCCCATTTATGAAAGAACATAGAAGGATAAATTATGAGAATTTTATTCCATCCCTAGAACAAAAGCGAGATCGAAATGAAAATCTCGAAATGAATGATGAGAAGAAATTTTGCGAGCCGAAATGGAAATGATGTCAAGATGATAAATGTCACTATGCGATAAGTGACATGAGTATAGTCTTTTTATTTGGACGTTCACGCGTGACGGAACTCCAAATCGACTATGACTTTTTCGTTAAAAACGAAATAGAAATGTGATCAAAGAATCAATTGATGCAAGTATCGTAAAATTCTTACAAAAGAAGAGACCACGATGTGGTAGAAAATTGTTAAAAAGGAAATCAAAAAGTTAGTTCAATAATATGAGTAAAATTTAATGTGGTATTATGTTGATAAACCTTACAACCTATGATGACCTAATACGAGTATATAAGGTTTCAAATTCTATTCATTACTCAATTTTGTCATTGAGTTTAACTCCATGACCTAGTTCAAATTGAGAAATTACTTGAGTTTCTCATTGTTTCTAAAAGAAATTTATAACCTAAAGATTTATAAAGTGTCCTTTTGAAACCAAGTCCTTGTGTCACTGAGAAAATATTTGTGATGGTCCGCCAGCCCATATGACCAAAGAAATCTCGATGAGTCGTCATTCGATCTTGGACCCTAGATCCCAATTATTGATCCAAAGAGCATATGGATTCAATCATTAAAAGATATTATTTTGATTTGTGAGACCGTACCTCTTGCAAACTGTCATGATGAATTTTCTTCAAGTCTTGCAACTAATAAGTATGATGAAGGTTGACTTACCTTGTCACCTAAGTGCGAATTAGTAAAATGATAAGCATCAGGTATGATGTAGGTTGACTTATTTAGTCACCAAAAAGTTTCAGATCAGTAAAGTGATAGACATCAAGAAGTTATGTTGTGAACAAGATCTCGATGAGACGAGGTATATTGTCCCCTATGATGCACATTGATGCAATGACCCTTGAGGGGCTTACCAGTACTGATGATAGTGAAGTTATATGTTCATATGATTATTATGATAATGGAAGTTATGAATGAGATACTCTTTAGCATTGAATGCAAGAGTAGAAGTAAAGGAAAGCATATGATATCCGTGGGATATAATTTTCCCTTATTATGTAATAATGAGAGAGATTACAACTTATCTTTAAGATAGTTGTTTATCCCTAAAACCTCCTTAGTAGGTTGGACATGTTTAAAGAATGGGGATGCACAATATTCTTTTCAAAGGATATTTATATGAAGAAATGTAGCATCTCAGATCACGAATCTCTCGTTTTATACCTCAATCAATGAGATTATGCTTGAGCATAATCGATTCCAAGTGATTGAGACTTGGTTAAACCAATGATAATGATATTGATGAATCATAATCATTGAGATGTGTGAACCGCTAGGATAGCCCTAGCATGTAAATCAAGTATGGAGGAAAAATCTTCAAAGTCAAGACATTGTAATAGGATGCTTGGAATTTAAGTTATGGTGTACAAATGTACCACCTTACCAAGCTATATGACAATAATGACAGTTCTAGTCCCGAGTGAGAGAACTGAAATATAATGAAAGTAATATTACTTTGATACTATGCTTTCGAAAAAGGACAAAAGTCGAAAATAGTGAAGAAATTATGAGCTATACAATTCGAGATAGCCCACAATATGATATAAGCTTGAAACCTTATGACTTGATAAGTAAGGTAATTCCTTTGAAGTAAAGCGGATTAAGAAATAGATTCATTATTTGAAATGAATCTTAGTACTCTAAGTTATATAGAGACAAAGCGTTTGTCTTGTGTCTTAGTAATTAACAAGCAAGATAGCTTCTATAGACTTTTGCAAAGGAAATATTTTCAAGAGAACAAAGGGAGAGATTCACATTGAGGGACTTTAAGGTGAATCCAATTTGAAAGTTTATCCCTCATACTTTTGTGACGATCAATAAAATGGGATATTAAGTATCTCTGACATGGAAATAAAGCGATCATAGGAGGTCAAGAATATGGTAATAAAATAGGACGTCAAGGCAAAAGTATGATATGTCCTCAGTGGACAAAGGACCTTATCCTATACGAAGACGCTTGATGAATCAATAAAGAATGTTAACAAATGACGTATATCCTAAAAGGATATTACAAATGATGGCGTTAAATGCCGGTATAAGGATTTCTCTGGAAAAGAGTTTAAAGTGAGGATATATGAGAGATATATTCCTAAGATCGATAAAGTGAAGAAGGAAATTGAATCATTCATACTGGATCAGGAATGAATGATAGAGATATCACGATCTCTACGATAAGATTTAATTATCGAGATATCAATATCAAAGATAGGTTGATATAGACCTAACCAAAGAATGCTATTGATAAAAGCATAACCGTCGATGCAGGTAGAAGGATATGGTGAGCGAGGTAATGTAAGGCCATAGCAAGGAAACATAATGTCCCAAGGGAAAGGACAATGATATATGAAATAGATGTTTACTTGAATAGACGGGAACACCGTAGACCAGAGCCAATACTTCGCACCGAAAACAGAACGAATACAAAACCAGGAAGGCCTGATAGGTATAAGAAAATTTCTCAGAATACCTATAATATTTTGTTCGATATAGGTGCTTCACATTCTAACATCGCACAAGTATGTGTAGAAACGATAGAAACCAATTCGTGATAAACGAATCAAGAAATGAAAATCTCTCACCTATATGAGAATTATGGTCGCCGCAGTGTTACTCAAACTTAGAATCGACCTAGGATCGCCTAAGGTTCTAACAAATGATTTGGATCATAACACCTAGGAGCGTAGATATAAGTATAGAAGCGTAAGTTTCGAAATGGATGTCACTCACGTGATTAGAGACATGGACATAGTCTCTTCAATTGAAATTTTACGCAACAGGATATTAGTATCCATTATTGCTTTCGAGAATTAATTTAGAGCAATATACAAATGGAGATGTGAAATGCTAAATGAGGAATAAGATAAGTGTATATGAGTTATGTTGTAAGTTGTTTACAAGTTTATAGTTTACAGATAGCAGGAAAATGGAGTATTACGGGTAAAAGGTTAACCACAAGGCCTACAAGCTTAGAACTCACACGGGCGTATCGGCTCTTTTATTATAAACTAGGCATGGATTTAGGATAGTTTTTGGAGAAATTCTTGGACCTTTGGATGGATGCTCGTAACCATGGAGTGACGGATGAGGATGGTATCTAACGACTTATTCGTCGTTTGCCAACAGACTGGCAGGATTTTGCAAGAGAAGTATCAAGAGAATATATTCTCCATGTGGAAAATTCCAAGGTTTGGGCAGACTTACCAGGATTTGTCAACCGGCTCAAGTATACATATAATGCGTATGGAACGGCACCTATGAGCACTTGTAGAATGTGTAAAATAAACGTAGTTTGGAATATTTTGTGAATATGTTGAAGTGGTGTCAAAATTTTGGGTGTAAAAAGGACTAGACGCCATGTAATCAGTCGGCTTGATAGACCGATCCTCATAATTAATGTATGGAAAGTCCTCATTGAGGCATTTTGATGGTATAGATTATATGGTTTTTGTAGAATGGTATCCGATGTACGAAAACGAATCATTCCGAATAAGATATGGTTATTATGAGATTAAAGGGTCATGCCATTCGGACTAGCTAATGCACCAGCCTTGTTCATGGACCTCAAAAATCGAGTGTTCCACACATACTTAGACAATTTTGTCTTAATCTTTATGAATGATGTTCTTATCCATACGAAGAGTGAGAAAGATAATAGCTTACACATCACAATGACTTAGGCCACATGAATAGAATCACCCAACTCATGACTTGAAATAGCAGCAATAGTTTATGTACCAAAGTTTTGGAGACAGCACCTATAAGGAATGAATTGTAAGATCTTTATAGACCACAAAAGTGTGGATTATTTCTTCGAGCAAGAGACTTAAAATGAGATAGAAAAGATGGCTCGAATTGGTAAAATATTATAGTTGTGATATAAATTATCACCTACGGAAGGTTAATATAGAATCAAATGCCCTAAGTAGTAAAATTCAGTCTAAGTTACGATGTATCCATACTAGAAAAGGAAAACTCATCGGAGAGTTTAAGAAAATGAATATAGAAATAGTTGAGCCATCAGAGACGATCATGAGTCGTATTGCTACACTCACGATTACGTCAGGTTTGAGAAAAAGGGATAATAAAATAATAAAGGAAAGATGAAAGATATGAAAGAATACGAGCTAAGAAGATGAATGAAAGCGCCGGACAATGTCATATTGTCTAAGGAAAGGTTAAATATATTTCAAGCAATAATAAGCTTAGAATTGAAATCATGAGTGAAGCTCATGATATTCCTCATACCGCCCACCCAGGCAGCATTAAGATATATTATGATTTACGAGAAAAGTTAGATAGTACGGAATGAAATGAGATATAACCACATTGTCGAGCATTGTCTCGGTTACCAACAAGTGAAGACATTGTATCAATGGCCTCATAAGAGGTTATAATCTCTAGAGATACACAAATGAAAATGGGATGAGATAGTAATGGATTTTATGACGGGTTTTGCCAAAATCAAATGAAATAACACTACTATATGGGTAGTAGTGGATTGCTCACCAATTATGTTCATCTCCGCCTATTCAGATGACTCATGGATCTGAAAAGTTAGCTCAGTCGTACATAAAGGAAATCGTATATTTACAGGGGGTACCAAACCTATCACTTCAGATAGACACTCCAAAGTTACCCCTAGATGTTGAACTAGCACACCAAAAACGAGTTAGACACGAGACTGAACCTTAGCATAATTTTCACTCACAGATAGATGGACAGTGATAAACGCGCATTTTACAAGTTTATTGTTGATTTCTAAAGATGATTTTAGATCGATAAAGTGCGTTTATGTCTTGGATCTCAATGCTTTTACATATTTTTGGAAGATACTTCTCTTGGGTTCAATTTTGGTGTTTTGTAGGCTTATAAGTTGAAAACCGAAGCATGGAACGAAGAACGAGCAGACGAGGGCAAAACCTGGGCCTAGCGACCGCCCAAGCGCCACTAGACGGGCGAGAATATACCATGCGAGCGCAGTCACATTAGCGAAAAGCAGATGGCTCATGACCGCTGGCGACCGCTATGTCGGCCGCAGAAGAAACACCAAAGACAAGCGAGGCAAGGCCGTGGCACGCGAGCACTCCCGGTGGCGCGAGCCGTGCATGCGACGATTTTTCTTCGACGCGACCACACCTAGCGACCGCGGTATGGCCGTGAGGCGAGTTCGACGCGTACCGCCGAGAACCTCAAGATGGCCGAGGCGAGAAGGGCGCCTCGCGACCATGAGCCCGGCCCCATGTCGTGGCGGCAGACGTAAAAATTAGGTTTTCACCCTAAATCTATAAATAGGGCTTCGCCCGCCGCCCCAACCTTCCCAGTATGATTTTGCGTTTTCCTCGGTTTTCTATTTTTCCATTTATTTTCTCTTTAGCTTTGATTTAGATTCATTCTAGTATTAGTTTTCCATCATTCTACATTAGTTCTATGCATTGTTAAGCTTTGGAGCGATTTCGTCGAACGAATTCCATTGTTTTCCGTTTTCGTTGGGTTTGGATACGAACCCAACCATTGTTCTTCGTACGCTTCCCTACGGGTTTTATCAATTTAATTTACTTTTTTATGATTATTTCGTATTTTATTTCGTTATTTATGTCTAGCTAAATTTACTCTAATCCTGGGGTTTGCATGATTCTATCCTATATGTTGTGATTCTCGCTATTGTTATTTACCTTCCGGCATTGATTCATGATTCTTGGTGCTTAATTATATGTGTTGATTTCGATCAATCTTGATGCATATCATAGTTGCGATTAATTATATGATTTAATTGTCAATCGATCTTTAATGCATGATACGGATAAGACTTGAGTCGTGGCGAGATAGGAACATTCGTAGGAAGCATATTCTTTGTGATCCTTTTGGAGTTGCTTATTTTCCTCTTGAGGCGTATGATAATAGGAAAATTAGTAATCAATGTCACAATTGTCGAATCAAGTTGTTGGCTACATATGTGATCTTCCATCTTGTCTGGATTAAAACGGTTAATAATAAGCAGGATAAACATACGTTGTGGATAGGATTAGTGCATCCCTAGGGTTAGTCTTTCTTCATAGTTATCTCTTTGAGTTTTTATTGCTTTAGTTTATTTTCTTGTTGTCACATTTGCTTTGGATTTAATTATCTGAAGCCATAAACCTTTTAAAACCAAATCTGTTACTTGGATAATGATGAAGTTTCGTTGAATTAGCTTCTGTGTTTTCGGATTGCAATCCATGTGGATACGATACTCGACTTACCTTATACTTGCGCGTTTTTCGTGTGAGAAAAGTGAGCGATCAAATTTTGGCGCCGTTGCCGGGGATTGTTAAGATCACATAGGAATAATTTGACGATTTGGATTTATTAATTCAAGTTATATATATTATATTATTTATTTATTCTTGTCAGAGTTAAGTTCTCTCTTTTTCTCCAGGTAGTTTATGATCACAAGGTCCCAGGGACCTCCTGAGCAAAATCTTGACCACGAGATCGAAAATTCCCAAATGAGAAGGAGATAAGAGAAGAAGAAGGCTGCAATGGCAGCTAATCCACGTAATCAGGGCATTCCTCCCGAGCAAGCTGCACGCATGTTAGCCGATTTCGCAGAGATGCGGCGCGGATGGCGAATATGGGACTCCTTGTCCCTGTTCGAGAGATGAGACCTCTGAACTACATGTACCGACCTCCCACTGAATAATTCCAAGGAGGAGGATGGGGCCCGCAAGTGGACGCGAACAATTTCGAATTAAAGCCGACCCCTATCAGTATGGTGCAAGGAGAGCAGTTTGGGGGAGGAGTTACAGAAGACCCAAATGCCCATCTCAAGACTTATCTCGACATTTGTGACACCATCAATCAGAATGGGGTGCCACAAGACACAATCCGGATGCGCATGTTCGGATTCTCTCTGCGCAGCCAGGCGAAGGATTGGTTCAAGAGCCTGGACCGCACTGGGATAAATAGTTGGGGGAATCTGTGTGAAAAGTTTCTCTCAAAGTATTTCCATCCAGCCAAAGCACAGAAGATTATCGCTGAAATCTCCCACTTTTTCCAACAAGGAGGCAGTCGTTATTCAAGCATGGGAGAGATTTAGGGCTTATTGAGAAAGTGCCCACAACATGGTTTCTCCAGAGCGGCGATCACGCAGCTCTATAGCGGTGACACCGCATCGAGAAGTATTGTAGATGCATCAGTAGGAGGCTGCCTATTGAATCGCCGTGTAGAGGAGGCCACCGCATCATAGAAGAGATGGCGCCAACAGTTATCAATGGCCAATGGAGAGACACCCATGGCGGCGCACGTGAGAGTGACTCGAAATATGACGAGCTCGTGAAGAAGTTCACTCTTTTGAAGAGCGAGATCGAGAAAGAAGAGGTCAATCATATCAATCAGAGGAACCATGGGGAAAATCCGGCATACCATCCTAACAATAGGAATCACCCGAACTTGTCGTATGCCAACCCCAACAACTTCCAGCAACCTCCACCAGGTTTCGCCGTTCAGAATGGAGTGATTCAATAGGCGAAGAAGCCAAGTCTAGAAGATATGATGCAGCAGTTGGTTGTGAGCAACCAACAAATGACGACGAATCAGAATTCGATGGCCGCACAGCAGAACTCGTTCATCAATAGCACTGGCCAGAGGATAACACATCTGGAATCAACCTTGCAGCCATGTGCAAGCATATGAAAATAATGGAGAACCAGATCAGTCAGATAGCTCCACAACAGAATGCACAGCCAAAGACGGGCCAATTTCCGAGTAATACGGAATTGAACCCAAAGAATCAGTGCTTTGCTATCCAGTTGAGAAGTGGAAAAGCATATCAGAACCACCCGGACGATGAAGGAGCAACGGACGAGCACCTCGTGACCGATCTCGCGACCGCGAGCGCGGCCGCGAGACATCACCCGTCCAGTCATCCCGAGGAGCACGCGAGCAACCCCGTGGTCGCAAAGAAGAAAGAAAAGTACCTCGCGACCGAGCTCGTGACCGCGAGCCCGCCGCAAAGACCTGTGCAGAGCGCTAGAAGAGAGCTCATGACCGCGTGCCTCACCGCTAAGAAGGCAGATGTAGCGCGGTCCCTAGCAACCACCCTCGCGATCGCGAGGATGGCCGCGAGGGACGCCCAGATCAAAAATTTCCGACGTATACGCCTCCGGTTCCGTTTCCAAGTCGACTAGCTAAGTCGAAATATGACGAGGAGTTCACCCGGTTCAAAGAGATATTTCAGAAAGTGAATATCAATTTGCCTCTCTTTGAAGCGCTCCGAAACATGCCGGGATATGTGAAGTTTCTGAAAGATGCATTAGCAAGCAAAAAGAAATTGGGTAAATTTGAAAAAATTAACCTATCTGAAGAATGCAGTGCCATCTTACAACGGAAGTTGCCTCAAGCGAAAAGATCCGGGAGCTTCACCTTTGAGTCGAGATTCTTGAGCACACATTCCCCAATGTGTTGTGTGATTTGGGAGCAAGCATCAATCTGATGCCGCTGAATGTATTCAACCGCCTGGAGCTAGGGAAGATGAAGCCAACAAAGATATCATTGATGATGGCTGACAGGTCAGTCACATATCCTAAGGGAATTGTTGAAGACGTGTTGGTAAGAATTCGGGACTTTGTCTTTCCTGCTGATTTTGTTATATTAGACATACCCGAATTCAAGCATCAACCACTAATTTTAGGTAGACCTTTTCTAGCAACTGGTCGTGCTTTGATTGATGTGCAGGAAGGTGACCTCAAGTTTCTTGTCAATGATGAGGAGTTAAAGATTTCAATATATGACGCCATCAAGCAACACGATAGTTCAGAGCCTGAAAATTGCTATTCGATCACTACTGCTACTGCTAGTCAAGTCTCGCGCTGAAGGGCAACCAACCATCGACGAGCATCTTTGCGAGGAAGAAGTGGACTCGGTATAAAAATCCGAGTGATTCGTTCAAGCTCGATGGAAGCCATTCTTATGCCAATTGGTGGGCTGTTGTAAATGCTAAGTACAAGGGCAAATCGAGATTTAGAAAGGCATCGGTTGTCAAATCGCTTTGATTGATGAGAGGTACCGTCGAGCTAGCGACGGAAAATCTAGCAACTTGGTTGGGAGGTAACACAATATTTTACGTGCTTTATGTTTTTCGTTTTGTTTTCTTCTTTTCTTTGTTTTCTTTGTATGTTGTTTGTTTATTTTAAGTCCCAGGTATATCATCAATGGCGAGGATTCTATCCATCGCGGAGTAGCGACATTTGAGTAAGATCTCTCCCAATCACTCTCTTACGCAAACATTATTGCCTCCATTGCACAATCGCTGATAATAAGTTTGGGGGTGGGTCGAGTGTGATGTGTTTGAGAGTCCTTTTTATGTTTTGCGTTGTTTTGTTAAGTTTTTATATGTTGGGGCTTTTGTCGTGTCTTTTGTGTTTTTGTTGTGTCGGTCGATCAACGAGTTGAAGTGAAATGTGTTAATCCATGTAGCCAATGATGATAGAAATTTTCTGAAAAATGTTGTGATAGTGCACATGATATGTTAGAAAATGACGCATGGATAACTTGAGATTGCTTAGCTTGTTGTTTTAACCATTTGCTAAAACCGTGAGACTTGAGCTTCATTTGTACGCATCTTATTCTGATTTCTTTTATTTGTGTGATATCGTGCATGTAATTATCTTCTAGAACTTGCCGCTTTTTACGTATCGAGGTCGCAATATGTGTTTTGAATATGGAAAGGATAAAGGCCATCTTTGTTAAACCACATATTTACCCAAACACTAGCCTAATGATATATACTATTTGTCGCCTTCTTTGAGCCTTTATTAGACCTTATTCTTTCGATTAACCGGATGATAGGAGGTGAGGATGGATATGAGAATCAAATGGGAGGAAAATTTGTTTTGATACGCAAAGTGGGGATAAAAGATAAAGTATGGTACCCGTGTGAAAAAGAATAGACCCTATAAGCTCTATTACAAAGCCAAGAAAAGAAAAATTTTGTGAATAGTATGAGCATAAAGGAAGTCAATTATCATAGTATATGGTACCTTGAGTGAATAAATGTCGAAATAGCATGTTGGAAAGGAAAAGGAAATGGACAAAGTCCATATGAGCTGATTATAGAGATGGAAGTTCTTGGAATATATTTGAGTCACTTAGCCATATATTATCCTACCTTAACCAATGTGCCTACAATACAACCTACGAAAAGTCCTTTTGATTCTAATTTGAGCGCATTTGACGTGGTGGAGATATTAGAGAAATGGCGAGCCTATGGTGAGATTTTGCATTGCATTGATTTTGAGTGCATACACGTCCTTTATTTCTTTATGAGTTGAGTGTACTCTATATATTACGCACAAGCCATTGTGAGGATTGAATTGAATGAGATTTTTGGTTTCAATGGTTGTACATTGTCGATTTGACTAATGTCGTCGTGTGCACTAATGATTTTGAGCTTTGAGATATTTCTGAGGCTTTATTGGTTAATCACCTTTGCTGACGCTCGTTGATCTTTCGTTGTGTCTCTCTTTCCTTTTTGTTTTGTTTTTGTTTGAGGACAAACAATGTTTTAAGTTTGGGGGGTTTGATAAACGCGCATTTTACACGTTTATTGTTGGTTTTTAAAGATGATTTTAGATCAATAAAGTGCGTTTATGTCTTCGATCTCAATGCTTTTACATATTTTTGGAAGATACTGCTCTTGGGTTCATTTTTGGTGTTTTGTAGGCTTATAAGTTGAAAACCGAAGCATGGAACGAAGCACGAGCAAAAGAAGGCTGAAAACAGGGCCTAGCGACCGCTATGTCGGCCGCGAGAAAACACCAGCACAAGCGAGGCAAGGCCATGGCACGCGAGCACTCCCAGCGGGTGCGAGCCATGCACGCGACAATTTTTCCTTCGACGCGACCACACCTAGCGACCGCGAGGTGTGTCCGCGCGGCGAGTTCGGACGTGCGTATCTGCCGAGAAACTGATGATGGCCGAGACGAGAAGGATGCCTCGCGACCGAGCTCGCGACTGCGAGCCCGGCCATGAAGCGTAGCGGCAAACGCAAAAATTAGGGTTTTCACCCTAAATCTATAAATAGGGCTTCGCCCCCTCGTGCCCCCAACCTTCCCCAGCGCGATTTTACACGTTTTTCCTCAGTTTTCTCTTTTTCCATTTATTTTCTCTTTAGCTTTGATTTAGATTCATTCTAGTATTAGTTTTCCATCATTCTACATTAGTTCTACGCATTGTTAAGCTTTGGAACGATTTCGTCCGAACGAATTCCATCATTTTCCCGTTTTCCGTTGGGTTTGGATACGAACCCAACCATTGTTCTTCAGACGCTTCCCTACGGGTTTTATCAATTTAATTTCTGTTTTTATGATTATTTCGTATTTTATTTCGTTATTTATGTCTAACTAAATTTACATTTCTAATCCTGGGTTTGCATGATTCTATCCTATATGTTGTAATTCTCGCTATTGTTATTTACCTTCCGGGCATTGATTCATGATTCTTGGTGCTTAATTATATGTGTTGATTTCGATCAATCTTGATGCATATCATAGTTGCCGATTAATTACTTATGATTTTAATTGTCAATCGATCTTGAATGCATGATACGGATAAGCGCTCGAGTCGTGGTGAGATAGGAACATTCGTAGGAAGCATATTCTTTGTGATCCTTTTGGAGTTGTTTATTTTCCTCTAGAGGCGTGTGATAATAGGGAAAATTAGTAATCAAGCTGTCACAATTGTAAATGGCAAGTTGTTGGCTACATATGTGATCTTCCATCTTATGCGGATTAAAGCGGTTAATAATAAGCAGGATAAACATACGTTGTGGATAGGATTAGTGCATCCCTAGGGTTAGTCTTTCTTCATAGTTATCTCTTTGAGATTTTATTGCTTTAGTTTATTTTCTTGTTGTCACATTTGCTTTGGATTTAATTATCTGAAGCCATAAACCTTTTAAAACAAAATCATTACTTGGATAATGATGAAGTTTCGTTGAATTAGCTTCTGTGTTTTCGGATTGCAATCCCTGTGGATACGATACTCGACTTACCTTATACTTGTGCGTTTTTCGTGTGAGAAAAGTGATCGATCAAATTTTGGCGCCGTTGCCGGGGATTGTTAAGATCACATAGGAATAACTTGACGATTTGGATTTATTAATTCAAGTTATATATATTATATTATTTATTTATTCTTGTCAGAGTTAAGCTCTCTCTTTTTCTCCAGGTAGTTTATGATCACAAGGCCCCAGGGACCTCCTGAGCAAAATCTTGACCCTGAGATCAAAAATTCCCAAATGAGAAGGAGATAAGGGAGAAATCTACGACTATTTTGATTGTAAGACCCAGTTAAGGAAATACGAATATGACCCAAATCACGTAATCCATCATAATGACGTGATCCTTAACTCAAATATGAGTTGTGACGAGAAATCTACGACTATTTTGATTGTAAGATTCAACGATAAAGAATCAAGTTTGGGTCTTTAATGAAAGTCCAATGGAGAAACCCTGGACAAAAGGAAATCACGTGGAAAATTGAAGATGTTATGATGCAAAGATACCCCATACTTTTTGAGGTATGCAAATTTCGGGACGAAATTTCTTTTAAGGGGGGTGAAATGTAATACCCCGAAGTTTTAAAGCTTAATTACGATAATAAAAATCGTAAATTAGGGTTTCGACTCGATAATTGAAATAGTAACTTATCGAATATTGATTTCGATTATTTATGATATAATGAATTCTTATATCATATTCACTAATGATTAGTGAATTAAGGAATGTAGTTTATACTATTCCTTCGAAAGTATTATTCTAACATCGATTGAATATCGATTGTTAATATTACATTATTTTTTTTCTAAGTGATGAAGCTTAGAATTAAATTTCATTATGAATGAAATGAATTAATAAAGTGATTACGACGTTATTACGAACATTTTGAGATGGTTCGATTATTAACATTTTGAGACGTTTCGAACGTCAACGTTTAGAGACGATTCGAAAACTAAGTCGAATGATCAAGGAATTATAATATTTAAATTCCTTTGATTATTTTATGTAATAAGAGCATTATTTATCATTAAAATAATGCTAGAGAATTAAGGGGTAATTATTGGATAAGCTAGTAATTTTCGAAAACCCTAATTTCGAAAATTAGGGTTTTAACACATGAAATGTCACATCCCCAAATCTAAGTAGGATTTAGAAGGATTGTAACTCTAAACGGTATAATTAAGCAGAAATTCTCCTTAACAAAAGCCGTAATTCATATGACAAGCATGTTCTTGGACTTTAGTACATAACTTAAGTTCTTGCGGTGAAAACATGTGATATGTACATATGACGATGTACTATCAAGGTATAAACTTTTCGACAATATTCCTATTGCTCAACACCGCTCCATCCATCATCCGCTCAACTGCACATTTAAAACAAACATGCGGTGAGTACAAGAATACACTCGGTGGACTCATGCCAAAACATTTGATAATATTGATTACTGGCGCGATGTCGAGTAAGTCGCGAGGGTTTTAGTTAAAAGGCCTTGTGCTTACTAAAATCATTCGATTCAAAAAGTAGCTTGGCAAGCATTTTCTTGGTGTGTATGGTCCGTATCTCATAGTCACAATACATAATAATAATAATAAATAATAAGCGTCGAGAGGAGGCCTCCCATCTACGACGCCGTGACCGCCGTAATCCGTCTGACACATCTCTCTGCAAGCATATGTTAACACAACAGATAGTTCCAACCTTCACGCCAATCCTAGCTGGCATTTATCATCCGACACGGACCCGACATTAAAAAGGTTGGGCGCGACCCAAATGACATAACTTGTCATAATAAAGTTCCAACATCTCCACACCCTATCCGGCAAAGCAGATAGGATCCATACACAAAACGAAATATTTTTGGCGGTGTAATGCAAGAAAACATTTGATAACAGTTGTAGAATAAGTGCGTAAATAAACTCATTTGGAATAACATTAAAGTCACATTTTAGTGGGGTAAGAAAAGGCCCACATTTTGAAGATAAAAGCCCACCGGATAGATTGTCTAACCGATTTCTTGGATTGCGAGTCCTGAAGCCTTATCTATTCTCGGCTTTGAGGTTTTGGAGTTGAAACATCCATCGGGTCTTAGAACCCATATTTCTACTTGAGTGTATATCATGGCATGATATACAATCAATTGATCATGTAGTAGCGCTAGTCGAATATTTCACGTTAAGGCGTGTTTAGTAAAAATATCATATTGTTGTTTTATCCTAAATTGCGCATCTTATTAATGCTTTAATGTACCTTGTGACATATCATATGAATGCATCAATTAATAGCATGTTAGTCACATAAGGCATGTTTCACATAGGGAGTTTCAACACTTAGTTAAATTTCAAGTGTTTAATTTTCAGCAAAACAGCTTAAAACAACCCAAGTGTCATACTTTGACGATCTATAACTCTCGATTAAAATACGTATGACCGCACAAAGACACATTCTGAAACCTCTAAACATGTACTGTAAGTTCTAAGAAGGAAGTCGACCCAAAAGAGTCGTGGTTCTGGAGATATAGGGTCTCAAAGTGGGCAACTCAGACTGACTTCTATACTTAGAATATTTTCAAATTTCCAGATTTAGAGTGTCATACTTTGACGATTCATAACTCTTGATTAAAAATACGTATGACCGCACAAAGACACATTCTGGAAACCTCTAAATATGTACTATAAGTTCTAAGAAGGAAGTCGACCCAAAGAGTCGTGGTTCTGGAGATATAGGTACTCAAAGTGGGAAACTCGAACTGACTTCTTCTATACTTAGAAAATTTTCAGGATTTCAGATTTAGCTTAACGACGAGGGATTTTGCGAGGCTCGTAACTTTGACTCACAATACCAAAATGACTGAAAGATACCATTTTAGAAACCTTGTAATAAGAACTACATGTTTCATGAAGACCGTACTGGAAGATACTTGATGCATCGAGAAATACGTAAGTTCAAAGTTGACTAGTTGGAAAGGACAACATTCAAGTAGGTGACTTTGGGTCAGTGAACAGTATACTTATAAGGCTTGGTTTGGGATCAAACTTTCCAGATCACAACTAGATATGGTAAGGAACATTTCTTATGAAGAAACCAAAGTAAAAATCGGATTACAAACGGCTCGAATATCTCACGCAAAAGTCGTACACGGACAGTCATTTAGCATAGAATTTTACTAAGGCAGTTTGTCCAAAAAGCTTACTGTAATGCGTCAACTTTAAAAATTCACCGTGAGTTCATTATAAGGAATCTAGGAATGTAACCAATCATATTGAAAATCCACTTAAGTCTAGTTTAATCCAGAAAAATCCTTACTCAATGATTCAAAATAGATTGGGAGATAAAAATATTTTACTACAAGCTATCACTACAGTGACAGTTTTGTGCAGTTCGTTTGAAAAATCTGGAATAAATAGTAAATTTTTTTATAAAATATTGAAAATTTACATAGATCTTTTAGACATGCTAATTTATGTTTATGCCAATTTTTAGAGTTTTACCGTTATCCAAACTCGAAACGAAAGCCACGGACCGTGGGTGATGAACACCGAAATTTTACAGATTTGTGCAGTGTTTTTGAAAAATAGAATTAAAATAGAAAATCAAGTTGTATTGACTTGAAATTTTACAGAGACGTAATAGACATGATAAATTTCAACATAGTAAAATTTCACATTCATCGGACCACTGTAACTTAGTCAAATAATTTTATGAAGTTACTGTTTTCGTAACATACTTCCAGTTTTCAGTTTTAAGCTTATTCTTTTGTATGCATTTCATATAACCACGAAAATGGTGAATCTATCACCCCAAATCACCACCAAGATCATCAATCTAACCATGCAAGTATGATTTAATCATGTCTAAGAGTCATAGGAGATAGTTATACCTTAGTCACGAATTTGAAGATGAATGAGAGAGATGGAGCTTGAGCTCTCTCTTCCATGGTGGAAATGGTGTAGGAGAAGAAGAAGAGAGGAAAGGAGGAGAGGTCTGAAAATATTGGGGAGAGAGGATAAAATGTATTATGAGTGAAATGAAGTGTATGGGAAGAGTTTCTCCCATGTATCTCTCTCTCTCTTAGGCACACACACACACAATAGGAATCATGGTTGAGTGTGTAGAGTGTGGTGATGATTAGTGTGGCTAGAAAGGCTTTCCATGCATTGGGTGTTAAAGGAGGTGACAAGCATGCCTTGTCCATTCATGATGGCCTAAGGTTTAGGGGTCCAAATAGGTAGGATTTATTTTCTTTTGTACATTAATGCAATATATATATCATACATGATCATAGGCATAAAATACAAGTCATAAAAATAATTAAATCACCTCTTAGGCATATATTCGAAATTTTAGAGAATAATAGAAAATAGGATAAAATTATAATTCACACCTTATTATTGATACTCATGTCAATCTCGATCAAAACATACTCATATATATCATAATATATGATTTAGATACCATAGGATAATTAAATGGTATCATTTCATGTGTTAAAACCATAGTTTATATAATTTGGGTTTCGAAAATCCATTTGAAAATTATCAATTTAAACGCTCAAAATTCAATTTAATATTTATTAATACTGTAATTATATAAAATAATAATAGGAAATTAAATATAATAATTTCTGAGCATTAAACTCATTTTTCAAAACGTCTCAGACGTTGGCGTTCAACGTCTCAAAGCGTTCAAAATCGACTCATCTCAAAATGGTCGTAGTAAGTTCGTGCTTACTTAATAAATATATTCCATTTAATATAGGAATTAGGATGGAAATTAATTCCAAGCTTTCTTGCTCAGAAATTCCATAAAATCTTGGCGTTCGATCGCGTTCGACGTTAAAATAATCTTGTCGATATGCTTTACAAACTTCTATTTCTAAATTCACAATTCTCGGTGGATATAAAATAGGAATTAGCTCCTTCAGAATACTCGAAACCATTATTAGCCATATCTTCTTGATTGAATCGTCGCGTGAATTCCTAATTTACGGGTTTCAAAAACCGTAATTAGGCATCTAATCCTACGGGATATTACATGAAATCATTTTAATAATTTTTCCTATGATTTAATTTATCATCTAAGACATATATTGTGCTATCTATCTATAAATAGCAAGAAAATCAAATGTTGGACACTTAATACTCAAAGGGCCATGAGCTTTGGATATAAGGATTCAATGAATTGTGAATTTTGCTATCTTTTGCCATGCAAAGTAGTAAATATGGTAGTGTGATATTTCTACACATAAAACAAGGTAATAAATGAAGGGATCAAATGGGAGTGTGATGGCTTGTGTAAGAGCCGTGTATTGTGGACAAATGAGGTAGGAAGAAAAATTAGAACTCTTTGATTAGGATGACTTGGTGTATAAATGGGTGTGATCTTTGTATATTAGTATAAGACAAAAAAAATAAAGCTCCTCCTTTTGTGCATTGAAGTGCCGATCACTATGATGAATAAAGTAGAGAAGAATTTTCTTCATAGAAGTTGCAATTGTTGACTTGAATTAGATATTTTATTAAAGTGTAAAGTGATGGAATAAAATTCACTTCTCTCATTAGGGAAGTAGCCGTGAGCTTCACAATATGGAAAGGGAAGAAATAAATGAAAAATTTTGTCATTCACTACACTAAAGTGACCGAACATGTTAGGATATTAGAGAAGTTGTAATAGTTGACTATTAAACTAGTTTTTTTTTTAAATAGAGCATGATTGATGTATTATCATCAAATCAATTAAAGATCATCTTTGGCAACTTGTGAAGTGCCGTGAATTACATAAGAAAAGAGATAAGATATTTTTTTCATTTAAAGTTGTAAGGATAAATTGAATGTGATTTAATAAAATAGAGTGAGTCACCAAACAAATATCTTGCTTTGTTGTGGTGTGTGTGACCGTGAGCATGTATGAGAATTAAGTGTTTTAATTATTTTTATTCCTTTAGCTTTAACAAAGTTTTAAGTATATCAAACCAAAACATCTTTCATTCCTTTTCTACACTCACTCGTGAACATTTTGAGAGGAAAGAAAGAAGAGTTCTTCTTTTAAATCCCAAACCTTGATACAAAAATCCTTTTTAAAAAATCCAAGCCGATTAAAGGTTAGGAATCGAGCGAGCTTTAGTTATACGTGAAATTTTTGATTTCCAACCGTTTGATTTTAATATAATGCTTATGTTATAAATGTTATTAATATGATTATTATGTTATCATGCTTAGTGATTTGTTAATTATGATTATTATGTTAAGAATGAACATATGTAGTGTTTAAATTAAAGCTAAGCATGTTATAATTTTTATGGGGTGACCAAAAATTATTAATGTTCATATGTTAATGGATTTATGATATATGATAGAAAAGGAACTCATTGTGAATTATTGGAAATTTTAGAAATAATATGCAATGTATTTTGAGATAATGAAAATGAATGAAATTCATATGTTGGTGTATAATTAATGTTTAAGTTATATTATAGCATGTTATTGATCTAGAGCCTAAAGTAGGTGCTACATGAATTTATTAGATTTTATAAAATGAGTTGTTCATGTTTTGGAAATTTTCAAAATGCCTAAGGTGGATACATTGATGTGTGATTTGTAGATGTTGGATATTATGTTATATTAATAATATAGGATGATGATTAAGTGTCGTGAGAAATTATTGAATTTTTAGAAAAATGTTTGGATATATTTGTAAAAATATCGAGAACTATAAAGAATAGGAAAGTGATGTCCAATTTTCCTATAGCTAATGTTAATACATATTAATGATCTTATGATAATATAGAGCATTGTGTGATTTTATAAGAATTTTTGGAAGAATTTTGAGAATTAATGTATAAGGGCCGAAAGCTTAAGCATGAGGATTAAGAGTATTAAATTCATTTTATCAAGAAAAATGTGACGACCCGACTTCCAAAGGAAGTACGGATCACCTGGATCGTCACTGGTATGATAAATGCAGCGGATATATATAATTTAAACCAATATGATTAACCAATCAATTGTGAATAAATGCGTGATCGAAAGGGATACGTCAGATCAAGACAAACTCAAGTCACGTAAAGACTTGCCAAAAGGTTCTATGTTCAAGTCTAACCCAATCGTAAAGACTTCAGGAACGAGGTACGACCTCAGTTCAATACGATATGATAGCAGTCATAATCAACAGATACCAACAAAACATCAGAGTTTGGCAGCAAATAAACGTGTGAACATACATATGACGATGCATGCTCAAGGTTCTAGAAATCCTTTCAAAATAACAACAAAACCAATACCACTTTGCACCGCCTCGCACCCATCATCAATCACTGCTCAACCTGCACATCAAAAACGAATATGCAGGGCTAAGTACAAAAGTACTCAGTGGACTCGTTGCCGAAAACATTTTCTTCATAAAAGTTATTGAACTGCCCACAATAGCACATGAGGGTTTTAGTTGAAAAGGCTCATGCCTATCAAATATTTTATCATTTTCCAAAAGTGTCCGGCCGGACTATTTCATCCACGTTGTTCCATATCTGGTAATTCATTCATCAATCATACGCTCGCTCATTCACAAGACTATGGGTGGCCACCTACACATAGTCGCCGTGACCGGTCGAGGTAGCTAACCTTAACACACAGTCACACGTGTACACAATCCGAGTTAGTCCTCAACTAAGTCGGATCCGATCGTTACCCTTTTTTAACGTTGGTGGACCAACTCATTCACATACCACATTGGATATACCAATCAATTCTCGTCCCACATTTGGACAAACCAACCTCAGATATGGACACAATAAAACATAAATATTTGGCAGTCGATAACAGTTCATGCGATAATATTTCATAAAGCTTTTGAAAATCATGCTTTGAGTTATGCATAATCATTTTGTTTCAAGAAAAGCCCACCTGGTTGCAGTCTTAAACAGGTCTGACGTCTCTTAGCACAGCTCTCCCATTACTTCCCCGATGGACCTTCATCGAAGATTGGAGGATAATAAGAAGTCTAACCGAGAGAGTATTCTTTTAACGAGGTTCATGACGAAAGCTTGTTTAAGCATTGCTTTTGTTGTTCGATCTTGATCTTAGTCGATTAAGTTGGATCGCTCTCGAATTTCGTTAATTAGTCGCTATGAGCTGAATGGGTTCCCTCGTTAGAAGATTTAAATTGCTTGGTTAGGGTTGCGTCCGAGGTGGTCTAGTTCTACTAACGTTATGGAAGGGGGTCTTTGATCAACGCGTAGCGACAAGATGCAAATCGGAATTTCGGCATGACCTATCCGTAAGTAGGCCATCCTCTTGAATTCGACGCGCGAGGTTTCAACGCGAGAATTCGAACGTCGATCACTCTCGATTAGGCCGACAAGGCCTAATCACTTTCCTCACCTCTCAAACCCAACAATTCATCAAACCATTCTATTCATTCATAAGCCCTCAATCTAGATGCATATAATATAGAAATCGTCTAACATAATCAACGAAATTCTTAACTAATTTAAATAACCAAGGTCTAAGTGATTTAAGTTCAATTACCTTGGTTAATTAATTAAGTCTAGGTGACTTAATTAATTAAAGTCCACTTAACTCAATTAGGATCAAGGAAATTTGATTACTTAAGGTCCACCCGATTAATTAATCAAAGCATAATCTATTTAATTAATTAGAGCTCCTCTAATTAATTAATAAGATTCAACTAATTTAATTAATTAAAGTCCAAGTGCTTTAATTAATCATGGCCCAAGTAATTTAATTACTTGAGGTCAATCTATCTTTAATAGATCAAGTCCAAAAGACTTAATTGGTCAAGACCTAATAAATTAATTAATTAAGGTCCAATGCTCTTAATTAATTAAAGTCCTCTCAAGCTAATTAATTAAGTTTAAGTAACTTAATTAATTAATTAAAGTCTAGCTCAATTAATTATTAAGGTCTATCTAAATTAATCAATTAAGTTTAAGTAACTTAATTAATTAATGTCTAATTATAAATAATTAAAGCTTATCAACTTTATTTAATTAAAGTTGATCTAAATAAATTCTTAAGTCCAAAAGATTTAATTAATTAAAGCCCAACTTCAATTAATCAAAGTCCAATTAAATCTTGATAGTCCAATTCTATATATAACTTATGTCCAACACACTTAGTTTATATGAGTCCAATACAATTAATTAGAGATGCCCATCCTGGAAGCCCATCCCTAAAATATTTAGGTCCAGCCAATTAATACCTTTCGGCCCACTGTTCGGCCCATTTCGTGAGCCCCTTTTCCATGGCCCAATTATTCTATTAACATCTCCAGCCCATATTAAAATTAAACATGAGGCCCAACCGAAAATAAATAGATGCAAAGCCCAACTAATTAATAAGAAGGAAAGCCCAACCCAGCCCCCATTTTCTAAACCCTACACACGCCCACCACCATTTCTAACCCTACTCGCTCTCCCGATCCGAGGCGGCACGCTTGACCCACTCCTCCATCTTCACGGCACCACCGCCTTCCGACCACTTCATCGTGCCCTCTGCGTGGCGTGCTCACGCCGCCACCTCTCTCTCTCTCACACATAAGACTCGCCATGGCGCTCTCTTCTCGCCGCCACGACATCGCCGTCGCCGCTCGCCGCGCGTCGTCGCCGAGTCGCACCGCCAACGCCGCTGCATCTTCTCTCTCGCGACCACCGCAACTCCCGCCGCGTGGAACGGCGGCCGGACCGTGTCGCCCAACCGAGAGCACCGCCTCTTCCACGCTCGAGCTCGTCTCACTCTCTTTGCCGCCACGCCAGCCGCCGTCCGGCCATCCCCGTGGAAGAACAGTAAAGGGGTAGTTCGTGGGGTGCATAGCCGTTCAATATTTTAAATTTTCCAGTTGGATTTTGTTAATCCCTCATTTAATACATACTGGATTGCAATATGTTCCTTTCTAAATTTTTCTTGTATCAATACAGAAGTAGGTATAAATGGTGAGAGGTTCGAACTCACCTTGATGCAGATTTTTTTTTGTTGGGTTTCTGATTTCAATCGAACAGCCTCATGTGAATAAAAGAGCTGGAAAATTGGTTGTTGTTTAAACAAACGAATGATAACGTTTAGAAGCTAAGATTTTTACCTTGATGCTTTTCTTTTCTTGTTTGATTTTCGCCTCTTCCCTTTGTGCCTGGGGTGATGAGAGGTCTGCAGAAAGAAATAGGAGTTTGAAGGGAAGTTGTAATGTGTCGAGTGGTGAGGGGGTTTGGGATAGGATGATGTGAGTGTATAGGAATTAATGGTTTCAAGTACGCAGAGGTTGCTGCTGTTTGCAGGGGAGAATGATGATCAAATTTTTCTCATGTTGCATACTGTATCTGGTTGCAGAGGGGAAAATGGTACATGAGATATGAGTGATAAAAGTAAAAAAAAAATGAAGCTATAGTCAACCTTCCATTTCTGGAAATTTTAGATAATGTGAATAATTGAGATTACGACCCTTCACTTGTTTTGTTCGAACGGGAATCAGTGATCGTCATACACATTCGTAATCCGATTTGTCAATCCGATCACATTACGATATTGTTCGATTATTAATCAATTAATCCTCTCGCTTATAAAAAAATTAATTAACAATCCGTTAAATTCTTCGTTAACCACGACTTTATTTTACTTGGTATTACATACCATCCCTTAAAATAAATTTCGTCCCGAAATTTGCTAACTGTGGAAAAGATCCGGTATTTCATTCATAATGATTCTAATTCTCAACTTGCTTCTTCTTGTCTATACCTTCCATAGAAATATCATCAATGGTATTTCCTTGTTCTTTTGTTTTTGGATATGTCGGTCCAAAATTTTCGTAGACAATTATACATAACTCCTATTGTCATCGAGACAATATATATAGGTGGTATCACATGACTGGGGTCATGTATGTACTTCCTGAGTTGTGAAACGTGGAATACATTGTGCACGTTTCCAAGGCTTGGCGGCAATGCCAATCTGTACGTTATTGGTACTATCATTTCCCATATTTCATAGGGTCCTCTGAAACACGGTCCCGGCTTCATTCTTTATTTCAAATTTCACGATTCCTTTTAACGGAAAAATCTTTAAGAAAACTTTAGTTCCTACATCAAAATATACTTACGGTGACGTTTGTCAACGATTTACTTATGTCGGTCTTAGACTTATTTAATTAGTTAGCGGGTCTTTCTCACAATCATGATCATCTCTCTCATGAGTCGTCCTACTACTCTTCTTTCTCCCACTTTATCCTAGTAAAGTGGTTATCGACATTTCTTTCCGTAAAGCGCTTCATACGGGGTCATTCCAATAGTTGCTTGATAGTTGTTATTGTAGGCGAATTTTACAAGCGGTAACACTTGTTCCAAATTTTCTCCTCTATCCGGGACAACAATCCTCAATATGTCTTCAAGCGTTTGAATGGTCCTCTCAGATTGTCTAACCGTTTTTGGGTGAAACACGGTACTGAAATACAATTGAGTTCTCAATTCCCTTTGTAAGCTCATCCAGAATCTGGATGTAAATTTTGAATTTCTATCAGATGCGATAGTCTTTAGAACTCCTTGCAAACTCATGATTCATCGAACGTACAATTGTGCTAATATACCTAATCAATATGTTATTAGGATCGGTAAGAAATACGTGCTCTTGGTCAACGATCGATGATAAACCAATTAGCGGTATTTTCTTTTAGTGATTTGGGTAGCCCGGTATAAAATCCATGTCTATATCCTCTCATTTCTATTCTGGTATGTCCAGCTATTGTAGGGTTCCATACGGTCGCTGGTGGAGTGTTCTCACTTTTTGACATGTCAAACAACGTTTTACGAATGAAGCTACGTCTCGCTTCAATCCATCCCACCAAAATTTCTCCTTGAGATCTTGGTACGTTTTGGTGCTTCCGGGATGTGCGGTGTAAGACGTCTCATGGGCTTCTCTCAAGATCTCACTCTTAAACCCTTCATCTTTTAGAAAATACACACTCTCCCATCATATAACATCATATGTTACTACTCTAAAATCCTTGTGGTCATTATTCTTGATTTTGGCTCGTACTTCCTCTAGCTTATTGCTCTTCTTCCGAGGATCCAAAATTCGAGCTCTTAAATCTGGGATTGCAATCAACATTACAATATAGCCTTATATCGTCAATCATCTCCTCATGACTGAGGAGACATCCCAAACTAGAGTGAGATTTGCGACTTAGAGCATCAGCTACAACATTAGCCTTGTCTGAGTGGTAATTGATACTACAGTCGTAATCTTTCACTAATTCCAACCATATACGTTGCCTCATGTTAAAATCTCTTTGTTCAAAGAAATACTTCAGGCTTTTATGGTCAGTGTAGATCTCACATCTAACTCCATAGAGATGGTGTCTCCAAATCCTTAAGGCATGTACGACCGCTACTAGTTCCAGGTCGTGCGTAGGATAGTTCAACTCGTGTAGACGTAACTGCCTTGAAGCATAGGCAATAATTCTGCCTTCTTGCATCAGAACACATCCTAGTCCATTCTTCGAAGCGTCTGTGTAGATCGTGTACTCCTTATCTGCTTGGCATCATGAGTACAAAGTGCTATTGTCGCAATTCCTTAAATCTCGGAAACTAGCCTCACACGGCGGTCCAAGTGTACTTGATTCCTTTTCTCAACAATTGGGTCATAGGTCGGGCTATCGTTTAAAATCCTTCGATAAATCTTCGATAGTAGCCAGCAAGTCCTAAGAAGCTCCGAATTTCATTCGGGTTCTTTGGTGATTCCCATTCTCGAACTATATCGATTTTCAAGGGTCTACTTTGATTTTCTCATGGACACGATGTGACCTAAGAATGTCACTGCCTAACCAAAACTCACACTTGCCAAACTTGGCGAAGAGTTGCTATTGCCTCAACTTTGCACACCATCCTCAAGTGCTCTTCATGGTCTTGGTTATTCTTGGAATATATTAGGATAGCGTCTATGAATACTAAGATAAATTTATCTAGTACGGGTAAAATACCCTATCATGATATCCATAAATAGCGCCGGGCATTTGTAAGTCCAATTGAATAACGAAGAGTTTTGAAATGACCATACCTTGTACGGAAGCCGCTTTTAGGCACATCTTCCGATCAAATCCTTAGTTGATGGTATCCCGACTTTAAGTCTATCTTCAAAAGACTCCTGCCTCCCTTGTCGATCAATCGATCGTCAATTTGGGGCAAGGATACTTATTCTTTAGAGTTATCTTGTCTAACTCTCGATAGTCTATGCACATTCTCGGTACTATCATTTTCTTCACAAAAGGACAGGTGCTCCCATGGAGATATAATGGGCCTAATGAAACTCAACTCCAAGAGTTCTTGTAGTCGATCTTCAATTCCTCAAGTTCCTTGGTGTCATCCGGTATGGGGCTTTCGATGTGAGCGTAATCTGGTTTGAGATCGATTGTGGACTCAAACTGTCGAGTCGGCGGTAATCCAGGTAGTTCATCTGGAAAATCATTGGAATATTCTCTCACAATCGAAACGCCTTTTATCCTTCTTTTATTCTGGTCTTCCTCCTCGAGATAGACAAGGTAGACGTGGTCCTCTGTCCTGTTCAGCATGTTCTTGCTTATAGCGCGGATATGATTGGGACTCTTCTTCCCATGCTGATCCCGTGAAAGTCTATAGGTTCCTCTCCGGAACGTTGGAAAGAAAATTTCCTTTCATTACACAGGATAGTCGCACTATGTTCGGTTAACCAATCCGTCTCTTAGGATTATATCCACATCTACCATAGATATGACGTGAAGATTATCTGTCATGACCTGAAGTAAACCTAGTCCAAGTTCTAGGTTCGAGCATGTGTGGGTTACCATTCTTATACATTTTACTGGAGAAGATATTCTCATGATTTGTTCAACGTTTAGATCTCGATCCTAAGTTTTCACGATGCTTCAAAGAATAAAAGAATGCGAGGCGCCAGTATCAAACTGTAGGGTAACAGGTAATTGGAGGAGTATTCCCATACCTGCCAAGTTTCCTTGGTTCCTTAGCGGCTCCTGTGGGAATTTCTTTTCCTGGTTGAGGCGTAGGTCCTAGTTTGCTGGGACGGTTGCTGTTGTTGATGATGGTGTTGTCGTTGCTGCTGCTGCGGTTGTGCTGTTGTCGTTGTTGTTGTTGGGGTTGACGGTATTGTTGCTGCGGTTGTCGCCATTGTTGTTGTCGTTGCTGTCGTGGTTGATATGGTCGCTGATTTGGCTGGAAGTACCGGACCGGGGTTTGTTGCTGGAACGGTTGAGCTTGGATAGCGCGGATTTGTCGGAATCGATTCGGTTCATTGGGATGGTCATTCTCTCATCGGCGTATCCTCGACAGTTCTCGGAGTAGTGACCCTTCCGACACATTTGAAACATTCATCATTGTGAACATGTAGACTCTTTGTGACTCCTATGGCATTTAGGGCATACGGGGAGTTTCACGAATATTTAGTTTCCTCCGCTAGGCGCGGGTACTATGGTACGTTCATTGTCTTATTCGTGCCTAGATGGTACATTACTCACTTGTCATGGTCTCGTGTCGGCCTGGCCAACATTTGATCTTTGACCTTGGTGGGGTTCTTCCCACTTTCTCTTTCCACGATCTCCTTGGTGATTCGGTGGATGTACAGTGACAATCCTATCCTCAGGCAGGGCATCCTCAATGTCTAATGCTCTATTAAGGGCCTCACGATAGATCAGATTTCCATGACCGATTAGTGACACTCTGATCTCATGATAGAGTGATGCAACCTAAAGTTCGTTGATTCCCGACTTGGTTCGGGTTCCCAGTGAACCAATCACAAGAGCTCGAGCAAAGCAGTTAAATTTTCAGCCTATATAGAGGCTTGTAAACTCACGAAATATTAAGCTTTGATTTCAAATATATTAATGAGTTTTATTCTCTTCAAGAGCTCTTCGTTTTCACATTTGATTCTAGGTTACGCATTCGCGTCAATTTCCAACTGATTGACGAGGATCGTATCACGGAGTCTCTTTCAGAACTTCTCAGTTCTCTTCTCGTCAGTGTCAAACAACTGAGGCGCATACCGCGACATCTCGCAGGATGCACGGTCGTAACCTATGACCGTGGTCTTTCCTTATCGTAAATTGTAGAATTCGTGTTCTTTCATCTTACGGTAGCCCTTAGGAATGTACTTCCCGTACACTTCCTCCTTGAACTATTTCCAGGTGTAAGCTTCTAGTTCCTATTCATATAAGGTCTTTCTCTTCGCTTCCCGCCAGAAATCAGCTGCACCAATCATTTGCAAAGCAACGCATGACAAGCGCTCTTAAGAGGTGCAATAAAGGAATTTAAGGATTCGTTCTAGTGCGTGAATCCATAGTTTCGTATCCACGAGATTCCCAGTCCCGTTGAAAATTGGCGGATTCTAACTAAGGGTTAGCTCTTCAATCCCTCTTATATATACGCAATCAAACATCTTCTTATAACATCCATCAGGATCTTAAATATCTCAGCGCGATATGTATTTATAATCATACGCGTAAGGTCTAGTACATCGTCGACATCATGTAATACGACATCAAAACTAATTGCTCTCGATGAGCTATCATCATATCAAGTCAAATGCCTCTACAAGGATTTTCATCGCGTTCTTGAGATTTACCAAAAGAGGCTAGGTACGGAGTATGATGCTCCAAAACTAATATCGGCATCCTCCACCTACCTAATCACGATGCGTACAAATATTTAAATACTACCGAGGTCATCAAAATAAGGGTTTGTATCGTAATCGACTCATCGCTCTCGTATGCATCACCAAATATGCAATCGTATATAAACAAAACACTTTCTAGTCTTAATAACTAGATCCATAATCGCCCAGGGTATAAATAGAGCTCATCGTGTTGAAGTCCGAACCGAGATTATGGGTACTATCAATTTCCTCCATCTCATTGTCGTGTGTGTCCTCCTCGTGATCTTCCTCCGGGTCCTACTTCCTCTTTGACCTCATCATGGAATGTGGGGCTCACGGTTTCAATTCAAATAATTCTAGCTTCTTCCATAGCAATTAGGTCTCGTGGACCTCACCATGATCTCCTTATAGCATCACTGAATTTGAGAAACGGCAAGATGGCACAAGTTTCTCTCACAACGCATACGGTTAGGCCACGTGATTCGTCAATCTCTACAATGTCGTGGGACATGTGTCCGTGCACGGGTGGTCATTGAACTGGAGAAACACCGTAGGTAGATGTGAGTCTTGGCATGGACTGATCGATAACGATGATCTGGGCGAGCAATGACGGGATGGAATCCTACCGGTGGTAGGACCGGAAAAGTGAGTTGTCAAGGACGAAGTTCCACCTCGAATATGTTCCCCGCCACAACCGTGTAAGAATGCAGCCCATTAGATGCTAAACGAGGCATCTCCGGGTGGAGCCACTCGGGATTTTCATCATGCCATGTGTATTCTCGCCGTGGAGATACAGTCAGAAATTACATCTCCGTATACCATGAATACGTAGTTCGTGTGGTTGATGGAACGAAATCGAAGCTTTCTCGACGACGATATATGTATTCGATGATCTCATGTGTACCCCTCGCTAATCGGGTGGCAATCTCAGAACTCACCGAGTACGCCGTCAGTAGTATGATGTACCACGCCCATGTACAAGAACCTAGTGTCACATGAAGTGAGCTAAGAACTCACCGGCGTCGTCTCCTCGATACGTCTGTAGGAATATACAACCTTCTTGGGTATGGTTCTACAGGATAAAGGACTCCCAGTCGTAAAATCGTTCAAACCACCATCTTATATCCTATATTCCTAAGTTCTTATGAAACTATTTTCATAATTTGGTATTCGGAAAGAGATCGTATGGTCTCTTAAGATAAAATGACATTCAATGTCTAGCCTTCGAGTAAAGGCTAAGTGGTCATCATTTCTCATTGAGTTATGAAACCTTTATTTCCATTCGAATCATAACATTCGATCATATGCGTTCATAATACTCAAAATTCATTTTATTTTATTTTTTATACATACTTTCTTAACGTTATGCTTTGATTCTTCGTTATCGCTACGATAGAAATAGCATGTATAGTGTTCAAATTTCTTCAGCGTAGAGAGGTTGGGACTCGTAATAAAGCGAACCTCCGCTAAACAATCGCTCATCATCGTAGAGTTGCTGCATTCTCATCATCAAATTCGCTCGGATTGAGATTCTTATAATTTCGATGTTCTCGCTCTTCCTTAGTATTCCGCTCAATCGGGGACACCTTATGTTCTCATACTAAGTTCGGCGCAAAAGGGATCATGCGGCTTAAGAGTCTATGTTCTCATGGGAAACATACTCATTTATATTATGCCTCTAGCATGCTTTGCATATAGGAGTAAACACCACTCATAACATATATGCAATCAACAAATATTCTCATATCATTATTTTATCAATCTCCTAGAGTTTTCAACTTTTTCTTCAACTTAACAATCAGTTATTTTGAAAATAATTTTTCAATGTCAATCATTCTTTTTTTTCCAAAATCATTGGAAACAACAACTCCATTTAGAATTTCGAGACTTTTTCTCCTTTCAAACATATTTCAACTTCCAACACAATGCGACTTTTTAAGTCCATTTCACATTTCATAAACTTCCTTCATTTCAAAACAACTTTCAGTTGAAATAGTTACCTTCTTCCTCGTTGAGCAGGACGATGATGGAGTGCAGTGCAGTGGTAGTCAAACACAAATAGTTTCAAGACTCAATTTTTCAATTTAAGATCTAAGGAACGGCAGTCAAATACCAAGAGTTTCAATACTCAACTTTCAACTTAGGATTCAAGGAAAGGGTTTCTAGAGTTCAGAGCGAACAATAGCTCTGATACCACTTTGTGACGACCCGACTTCCAAAGGAAGTACGGATCACCTGGATCGTCACTGGTATGATAAATGCAGCGGATATATATAATTTAAACCAATATGATTAACCAATCAATTGTGAATAAATGCGTGGATCGAAAGGATATCAGATCAAGACAAACTCAAGTCACGAAAGACTTGCCAAAAGGTTCTATGTTCAAGTCTAACCCAATCGTATGCGCACTTCAAGGAACGAGGTACGACCTCGCTCAATACGATATGATAGCGCCATAATCAATGATACCAACAAAACATCGAGTTTGGCAAAGAATAAACGTGTGAACATACATATGATGATGCATGCTCAAGGTTCTAGAAATCCTTTCAAAATAACAACAAAACCAATACCACTTTGCACCGCCGCGCACCCATCATCAATCATCGCTCAACCCGCACATCAAAACGAATATGCGGGCTAAGTACAAAAGTACTCGGTGGACTCGTTGCCGAAAACATTTTCTTCATAAAAGTTATTGAACTGCCCACAATAGCACATGAGGGTTTTAGTTGAAAAGGCTCATGCCTATCAAATATTTTATCATTTTCCAAAAGTGTCCGGCCGGACTATTTCATCCACGTTGTTCCATATCCGTAATTCATTCATCAATCATACGCTCGCTCATTCACAAGACTATGGAGTGGCCACCTACACATAGTCGCCGTGACCGGTCGAGGTAGCTAATCTTAACACACAATCACACGTGTAAACAATCCGAGTTAGTCCTCAACTAAGTCGGATCCGATCGTTACCCTTTTTTAACGTTGGTGGACAAACTCATTCACATACCACATTGGATATACCAATCAATTCTCGTCCCACATTTGGACAAACCAACCTCAGATATGGACACAATAAAACATAAATATTTGGCAGTCGATAACAGTTCATGCGATAATATTTCATAAAGCTTTTGAAAATCATGCTTTGAGTTATGCATAATCATTTTGTTTCAAGAAAAGCCCACCGTTGCGATCTTAAACAGTCTCGACGCCTCTTAGCACGCTCTCCCATTACTTCCCGATGGACCTTCATCAAGATTGGAGGATAATAAGAAGTCTAACCGAGAGTATTCTTTAACGAGGTTCATGACGAAAGCTTGTTTAAGCATTGCTTTTGTTGTTCGATCTTGATCTTAGTCGATTAAGTTGGATCGCTCTTGGAATTTCGTTAATTAGTCGCTTATGAGCCGAATGGGTTCCCTTTAGAAGATTTCGTTGCTTGGTTGTCGTTGCGTCCGAGGTGGTCTAGTTCTACTAACGTTATGGAAGGGGGTCTTTGATCAACGTGTAGCGACAAGATGCAAATCGGAATTTCGGCATGACCTATCCGTAAGTAGGCCATCCTCTTGAATTCGACGCGCGAGGTTTCAACGCGAGAATTCGAACGTCGATCACTCTCGATTAGGCCGACAAGGCCTAATCACTTTCCTCACCTCTCAAACCCAACAATTCATCAAACCATTCTATTCATTCATAATGTAATACCCCGTCTTTTTAAGCTTCTGTTTTGCATGGCACGTTTTTCGAGAAAAGGTCAAAAGGTTGACTTTTTGTTTCGGTGATGCGACCGTCACGAAACCTCAGGCGTTGTGAAGAGTGTCTTATGACGAATTCATAGACACTAAATATGCAGGTTTTCGACCACCCATGAAGGTTTGGCACTCCGGGGAAGTTATCGAAAAAACCGGACTTTTCATTGGTCTTTTAAAAGCATATCTTGTTTATAGTCATTGTGTCCGGTATTTTATTTCGTGTCCATGGGTACCAAGTTTGCAAAATTTGGAGTCCGTTTGCAAAAGTTGCGTCGTTTTTGCGTTTTCGAAAAGGTCTTGCTTGTGACATTGCATGACCACGAATTTTCCTATAAATAGGAGGCTAGGGCCTTCATTTTCAAACGTTCATTTCCTTCGCTCTCTGTGTTTACGGAAGAGCCGAGCAGCTCAGTGCTGCTGCTGAGCCTGGAGGAGTGGGGATCGGCGGGGAGGCTCGTGGCGGCGCCATTCTTGCTGCTGCGCCGAGCCCACCGCCGATCAACCACCCCCGGGCAGCCCGTTTTCGGTTTTATCCTTTTCTTGTTTTGATTCCGCCTTTTAGTAGATCGTATAGCATAGAACTCGGGTTTCTAAAGGACGAGGCGAGAAAATGGGAGGCCGACCGATTGTTGAAACCGCCGCCACCCATTCTTGGATTTGGTGGTGTTGGCGCCGTTTGGTGGCCGACGGCCCACCTTTGCTCTGGGTCCTTTAGGTTTTGAGTTCCGACTATGCATTCTACTAAAATCTTGATTCCGTTTTACATTTTTGCGTTTACGCATGTCGGGATGTTTTCTCGTTGCTTGAGTTTTCTAAAGGAAGTACATGCCCGGTTATCCATTTTCAACGTCGTTTGTCATTCCATGTTAGTCGTTATGCATATTGCTTATGTTTCCATTTTCATGCATCGATTTTGGATGGTTTATCCTAGATCGAGATAGCATCGATTTTTGAAACTTCTTGTTTGCTAAGATTTGAGTCGACTTGCATGCATGCATATTTTGAAGGTACCCTATTATAGGTCTTGATGCCTGAATATATTTCCTTACGCATCGAGTTGATTTGAAAACCGGAGAGTGCGAAATGTGGGTTGAGAGTCGAAAACCACTAGTTTTGCTTGATCGCCGTTTGGATCACGTTGTTGCTTTGCTTTGTGATGACCCCAAAAGTTGTTCCGTCTTGTTACGGTACCTACCGGTCGATCGGTGAAGTCATCGGATCCGTAGATATCTCTCGGTTGATGTTTTCGTCATTCGGGTTGGGTTATATATGCTTATTTTGAGTTATTTACTACGATATTTCAAAATAAAACATATGCGCCGTAAAATGTTTTGTGAAATTATTCTTGTTCTCGATCCAAATATGGTTCTATCATGGTTGTGCACGGATCTCTATTCGGTGGGTTGATCACCATCTTGAGTATTGATCATAAGGGGATAGACCCCGAACACGTGGTTATGGTTCTGAAGGGGATAGACCCCGGAAGTCCACACGGAAATGGTAATGAGGTGGTTATGGTTACGACGGGATTTGACCAAGTCCACACCGAGTTAGCCGGTTTGGATACGTTCGGGCGTGGGCCATTGGATATGTTCCGGGCCGAATGAATGTCATGTGATGGGCTGGCGGGATACGTTCCGAGCCGTGGTTCATGGTTCTATGATGGGAGTAACAGTAATAACGGATCAGGTATCGAAAAATGAAAAATCTATTTTGCTTACTTAGAAGTGGATTTACGTTTTAAAACCTTCTAAGGTAAGTGCTCTAAACACGGCCTCATGATTCTTTTGATTTATGATAAAACCCCAGCTGAGTGCGCTAGTACTCACCCCAAACTCTTTTTCAAATCTTTTCACAGATGGAGGAGGGCTGGATGGGCGACGCTGAGGGGTGGAGCTGCGGGTTCTTCATGCTATGCTTCCGCGATGTTGTGTTATATCGTACTACGATAATTATGTATTCTTGTCCCTTATTTGCTTTACGATTGGGAACAAGATTTGTTATGTTATTCTCACGTGAGTCTCGATCTGAGCATGCTATGTGGTTGACCGTCTAGTTGACGGGATGTAATGCTATTTTGCTTTCTTGCATTACTTATAATAAACCAAGATCATGTTTTACGAGGTTATGATACGATATTATTACATTGGTGGATTGTTTGTGCCCCTCCCTTCGTGATATGTCCTAGTTATAGAGGAGATGCCCGATTTCATGGTCACATCTTCTTATCATGTATGTTATATGTATCCCTTCTTCCCCGCTTAACCCCACCCCTAATCACACCCCCATCCGTGCCTTCCCTCGGGAATTGGGCGTGATGACTTAATATCAGCGGTGTTCTTGTACGACATCTATCTTTCTTATCGATACCGGCTTGGTATCGAGCAACGATCTTTGTTTTGACATCTAGCGCTTGTTATCCGATATCAAGCGGTTTGTTTGCTTTATATCTTATGCGTTCTTGAAATTGAGTGTTTAGAACTTGTTCTTCTAAACTGCTTATCAGTCTGACTACCCTCACCACCGTCGATCCGCCTCCTTTAAAAAGGGATGAGGTATGTGTTTATTCTTGATGCTTTATGTGGCTATGTGATGCTTGATATGATCTTGGTTTCATGTGCTTTGGCATGGTAAGAGTTCTGTGATGTAAGCGTGATGTGGATGAGGTATGGTTGAATGGTGATGTGGATGTGGAAGTGATTGTTGATGGAACAAAGGGCACGTGTGGGCGTGATGTGAAAATCGTTTATATGATATGATGTGATTAATGTGATCACGTATGGTTGATGTAAGTCTATGTGTTTACATAGCAATATATTGTTGATTGAAAATCTTGTTTATTTTGATAAGCGAGTGCTTGTAAGTGAATTACGTATTTGCTTACGTGATTATATCGATATTGATATTGATATGTGTTGAAATGAACATGTGTATGAGACATGAATACCCGATATTTGGATGGTAAAGGAAGCGTGAATATTTGTTGTTGTTTTATGGTGAACTAACATGTAGGTTTATGGATATTGATGGCCCGCACAACATTGGTTAAGATCTCACGAGAATGGATGAGCATATCCAGTAAATTCGGGGAATGTACCGGATTATTCATGAGCCATTGGGAGTATTTACGGGAAGATTTGTTGGGTTATGGAGGAAGGTTGAGGCGGTGGAAAAGTGTCGAATCTGAGGCCTACTATCGGATGGTGAAAGGCTACCGACGGGTTGGCAACCATGGGCGAAAGCGAGGACATGTGTTGTTCGAGCGGGATCTATCACGAGGCACCTTACCTTGGACTTTCTTGAGTTCGCTGCTCGAGTATGGAGGCGATGGGCGGACCACCGAGTATACCATCGAGGAGGATGTGGTTGCGAGACACCCTCGAGGACCGATCGGATCGATGATAGGGATGATGTTCCCGAAGAGCCATTGGGAGAACAACCATCAATCGAGGCGATCGCGGTGCATCGAGATACACCGGTCACTACACCTCCATCGACGATCCTTACCTTCCCGAGGTCCCGAATGACTTTGCGGCGAAACTTCGGGGCGAGAGGTATTGTCCGTCCGACGGTGGCGCGGAAGAAGCCGGGATCGGGATCTTCATGCCACCAAGCGTATCGGTGGCATCCGGGGAAGGCGACTACGAGGAAGAAGAAGAGACCCGAGATGAGCGAGGAGGATAGTGAGGATTCGGAGGACCGTAATCGGATAGCCGATGACTACGATGGTCGGGCACATTGAGGAGGGCAAGCACGAGCGAGGACTCGAGCACGGCTTTCACGATACTCGAGCGATCGAGCCACGGCTTGGATGGGATCATACCCAAGAGGCTTGCTTCCATGCGGATCGCTTTTACGGCGGCGGCCAATTGAAGCCACGATTGGAAGGAAAGAGAGGATGAGAGAGGCGAGAATGGAACCGGGGGCGGCGGGGAATAGTGGATGGATATGGAGGGCGAGGGATCTAGGTAGTCGGTGTGTCTGTGTGCGATCAGCTGATCTGCTAGAAGCATGGACAGAGCGGCATCTTTGACGATGGACCGGTCGATTCTTTTGCTCATGTCGACCTTTTTGGTGACATACCTTGATCTTGTATTTTGGCGGTCCTTCGTGGACACTTTGAATATTATCGATACTAACGCATACTATGGCGGGATGTTTATGTTTGATGCTTATATGTGATATGAGCTATGCCATGATGATATATGATCTATGTGATGTGTGATGATAATGTTATGTGAAATGCATAACGATGATATGTTGACGAGATTGCATGATTGTATGTGATCGTGCGTGATATGTGGTATATGTGATGATATGTGATATGGGTGATGATATATGTTATGCGATGATACCGGTTATCTATGCGGCGTTTCTAATGTTTCAAGCGTCGATGCAGAATGCCGAGAACAAGGAACCGGAGGAACAATAGCGTGGGCGAAGCCGGGAACCACCTTTGGTTCGGCGCATGCGATCGAGATTTTTCGCGGCGAGAATCCCCGTTCGACGGTCTCGGCGAACCGATCGGCAGAGAGCTGGATCGATCTACCGAAGGATCTTGAATACATCGGTGCGAAGCGCGAAAAGCTGAATGCGCGATCTTTCGGCTAACCGATGAGGCTGATTTACGGTGGGAATCCGTGAGAAGGACTCTAACACCGGAGACGGTGGGCAAGGTATCGTGGGAAGATTTCAGGAAGAACTCATGGAAAATGCGTGCACGCGTTTGACAGAGAGAAGGCAAAACAAATTCGGAATCTTCGTCGAGGAAGAAGGGCGGTCACCGAGTACGATCGCTCGTTCAATAAATACATCACGTTATACTACGTACACTGTTGTGAACCGAGGCGCCAGGCGAGCGAGTTCGAGAGGACTCCGACCGGAGATCGAATTTCGCTCGTCGATCGGGGAGATCGGCGTATCGCGATCCTTGAACCGGCATTAAACATTGAGTCAATGTTTCCCAAGAAGAACGATGCCACCGGACAGCCATCGGCGGAGGAAGAGGTAAGAGGAAATGGGAAGATCGAGGAAAGGCAATCGGTGTTCGAAGGAACGAGGCGGTCGATGATTCCAGGAATCAAGGCGTTGAGAGAAAAGCAACCTTGGGAAGGAATTTCCAACCCATGCGGCGAGTGGAAAAACCTTGGTGCCGAAATGCCAAAGGAATCATTTCGGCGATGCGAGCAGTAGCACCGAGTGCTATCGTTGTAAGAAGTCCGACATTACGCTCGAGATTGTCCTTTAGGAGGCCGGCCGGTGCGGCCGCCAAGATGGCGGCGTCCGGCTCATGACGAGAATCATGCTCCGCCGAGGACAAACAGCGAGCGGAGGTCACCCTAGGCGGCAAACCAAAGGCCACCGCGACAAGCAAGGGTGTGCGCGCGAATCGGCGACGGCAGCTCAAGCTCCGGAAATCTTACGGTATAATCCATATGAGTGATATACCGTTTTCGCTTTGTTTGATCAGAGCCTCACATTCTTTCGTTTGAAAATCGCGTGTGAGAGGTTGGGTTTGGTACCCGAAATCACAGTACCACCGAAATTAGCATCCGTCGAGAAGTGCTAAAGGCAAAAGAGATATGCGAACCGTGAGGTAGAAATACGTGAGCGAAGGTCTTTGTCGATTTGCATGTCATCGAATGGAAGATTTCGATGTCATCTTTAACATGGATTGGTTGGAAAAGCACATGGCAACTATATGTTGTCTCGAGAGAAGTTGCTTTTCGAACAGTACGAAGGAGTGGAAGTTTGTTTCCACGGCATAAGGATGGGTGTTTGCGTGCCAATGATCTCAAAGATCAAGGCGGTGAGGATGACCCGAAAGGAAGGCATCAAACTTTCTTGGTAAGTTTGGCGAGCACGATGAACAGCATAGCGATTGCAAGAGGAGCGATGGTGTGTGAATATCCGGACGTGTTTCCGAGGACTTGCGGGTTTACCACGATAGACAAGTGGAATTCACTATTGATTTGGAACCGGGAGCAGCACGATATCAAAGGCACCATACGAATGGCACCTAAAAATTGCAAGAACTGGCGCAGATTGCGGAGCTGTTGGATCTAGGTTTTATCCGACCTAGCGTGTCGCCGTGGGGCGCCGATTACGTTCGTCAAGAAGAAGGATGGGTCGATGCGGATGTGCATTGACTACGAGTGAATAAGGCGGCGATCGAGAACAAATATCCTCTTCCAAGGATCGGCGATCTTTTGACCAGCTCGAGGGCGAGTGTCTTCTCTAAGATCGATTTGAGGTCGAGCTACCATCAGGTGAAGATCGGGAAGGAGGGCGTTGCGAAGACCGCGTTCGGGGCGGTATGGGCACTACGAGTTCATCGTGATGCCGTTTGGTTTGACCAATGCGCCGGCGATCTTCATGGATCGATGAATCGAGTTTTCCATCGATGTCTGGATAGTTTCGTCTTGGTTTTATCGATGATATTCTCATCTATTCCAAGAATGCGAGTTGCATAGAGAACACCTCCGTGCCGTTACGGAAGCGTTACGGCGAGAGAGGTTGTATGCCAGTATAGTAAGTGCGAGTTTTGGCTAAGAGAGTGATGTTCCTTGGACTTATCGTGTATGCAGAAGGAATCAAAGTCGACCCGGTGAAGGTTGAGCGATGTAAGTAGCTGGAAGGTTCCGACTAATGCCAATGAGGTTGAAACTTTCTAGGCTTGGCGGATATTATAGACGTTTCATCGAAGGGTTTCGAAGTTGGCAAGGCCAATAGCGCAACAACTTCGAGAAAGGAATCAAGTTTTCATGGTCCGAAGCTTGTGAAGCAAGTTTCGAAGTTAAAGAAGAAGCTAACAACCGCTCGGTGTTAGCCGTGCGGAAGGAGCGATGGGTTTGTGGTCTACACCGATGCATCCAAACTTGGTTTGGGTTGTGTTCTCATGCGAGCAGGAAGGTTATAGCTTACGCGTCTCGTCGGTTGAAACCGCACGAGTTGAGCTACTGACTCACGATCCGGAGTTAGCGGCGATCGTTCATGCGTTGAAGATTTGGAGCACTATCTCTATGGAGTTAAGTGTGAAATCTTTACGGATCACAAGAGCCTCAGTATTTCTTTGAACAAAAGAAAGTGAACATGAGGCAAAGGAGATGGCTAGAGTTGGTGAAGGATTATGATTGCTCTATCGGTTATCACAGGGAAAAGCGATGTCGTAGCGGATGCCCTTAGTCGCAAGTCGAGAGCGAAGTTGGGATATCTTCTTACATGAGAGAAAGAGCTTATTCGAGATTTAGAAGCTCGACTGGAAGTGATTCATCCGCGGAATCGGTGCAAGGATTCATCATGCTTTGATGGTGAACGGTTTGAGAGAAGCCGTCGTGAGTCTTGGCGGAGAGGCAATTCTGGAGAAGATGCGTTTGAAAGCAAGGCTAGAAGATAGCAAGGGTTTCACGGAAGCAAGGACAACCGCTACTATTCGAGGAAGGTTATGTGTGCCACTCAATAGGGAATTGAGAGATAAAATCATGAGTGAAGCTCATGAGGCACCGTATCTGACTCGTCCGGAAGCACCAAAATGTCGAGAGACCTTAAGAGGAACTTTTGGTGGGAAGGGATGAAAAGGATGTAAGCCGTGTTAGGTGGAGCGTTGTTTGGCTTGTCGGCAAGTGAAAGGCCGACACCAACGTCCGTCGAGGATTGTTGCAACGCTACCAATCCCTGAGTGGAAATGGGATCACATCGGTATGGATTTTGTGGTGAGTTTTCCAAGGTCGTGAAAACACCGCTATATGGGTTGTCGTCGATGGTGACGAAGTCACTCATTTCTTACCGATTCGGATGGCGTATGGGTTAGATAAGCTTGCTCGACTTTACGTCGAAGGAAATCGTGCGGTTACATGGTGTGCGGTATCGATTCGTCGATCGTGACCCGAGGTTCACGTCGAGGTTTTGGAGGAGTGCGAGAAGCCGTGGGGACCAAGCTGAATCTTAGTGCGGCATTCCATCCTCAAGCGGACGGTCGATCGGAAAGAACGATTCGAGGTTTTGGAAGGCGTATTGCGGCGATCGTGGCGACGGAGGAGAAATGGGAAGAGATACTCCTTTGGTAGAGTTTGCCTATAACAGATTATCGAGCCACCATAGGAATGGCTCCCTATGAGCGTTATGCGGAAGGAAGTGTCGATCGCCACTTTATTGGGGCGAAGTGGGCGAGAGGAAGATGTTAGGACGAGAGATGGTTCGTGACGGTCGAGGTTATCGATCGAGATCAGCGAAGGATCAAGGAAGCTCGGGCGGCGAAGTCCTATGCGGACAAGCGTCGTGCGGATCTTGATTCATGATCGGAGATCGCGTTTTCATAAGGTTTCCCGGCGAGAGGAGTCGTTCGTTTTGGGAAGCGAGGTGAGATTCTGACCGAGGTTCGTTGGACCTTCGAAGTTCTTGAGAGAATAGGCCCGTTGCCTATAGGTTAGCTTTGCCGCCTAGCATCGGAGATGTTCATGGCGTGTTTCACGTTTCTCGGTGAGAAAATGCGTGTTCGACCCAAACACGTGATCAAGCATGACAAGTGATTCTTGCTCGGGATCGAGTTACGAGGAAAGGGCGGTGGCTATCTTGGAGCGAAGTCGAGGAATTGAGGAACAGCGGTTAGTTGGTGAAGGTGTTGTGGAATCACCACGGAGAGGAAGAAGCTACGTGGGAGTTGGAAGACAAGTTCGAGGCTCGATGCCACGAGTTGTTTTCTCCACGAGTTTGAAATTCGAGGACGAAATTTTTATAAGGAGGAGGATGTAATACCCGTCTTTTTAAGCTTCATTTTTGCGTGGCACGTTTTTAGAAAAGGTCGAAAGGTTGACTTTTTTTCGGTGATCGACCGTCACGAAACCTCGAGCGTTGTGAAGAGTGTCTTATGACCTAATTCATAGACACTAAGTATGCGAGTTTTCGACCACCCGTGAAGGTTTGGCACTCGGGAAGTTATCGAAAAAACCGGACTTTTCATTGGTCTTTTAAGCATATCTTGTTTATAGTCATTGTGTCCGGTATTTTATTTAGTGTCCATGGGTACAGTTTGCAAAATTTGGAGTCTGTTTGCAAAGTTGCGTCATTTTTGCGTTTTCGAAAAAGGTCATTATGCATGACGGACTGTGACCACAATTTTCCTATAAATAGGAGGCTAGGGCCTTCATTTTCAACGTTCATTTCCTTCGTCTCTCCGTGTTTACGGAAGAGCCGAGCAGCTCAGTGCTGCTGCGAGCTGGAGGAGGTGGGGATCGGCCGGGAGGCTCGGTGGCGCGCCATTCTTGGCTGCTGCCGAGCCACCACCGATCAACCACCCACGGGCAACCCGTTTTTAGGTTTTGTCCTTTTCTTGTTTTGATTCCGCCTTTTAGTAGATCGTATAGCATAGAACTCGGGTTTCTAAAGGGACGGCGAGAAAGCGGCTAGGGCCGCCGATTGGCAGCCGCCGCCGCCATTCTTGTGATTTGGTGGTGTTGGCCGTTTGGTGGCCGACAGCCCACCTTTCAGCTCTGGTCCTTTAGGTTTGAGTTCGGGCTATGCATTCTACTAAAATCTTGATTCCGTTTTTACTGTTTTTTCGCGTTTACGCATATGGGATGTTTCCGTTGCTTGAGTTTTCTAAAGGAAGTACATGCCGGGTTATCCATTTTCAACGTCGTTTGTCATTCCATGTTAGATCGTTATGCATATTGCTTATGTTTCCATTTTCATGCATCGATTTTGGATGGTTTATCTAGATCGAGGATAGGCATCGATTTTGAAGCTTCTTGTTGCTAAGATTTGAGTCGACTTGCATGCATGCATATTTTGAAGGTACCCTATTATAGGTCTTGATGCCACGAATATATTTCCTTCGCATCGAGTTGATTTGAAAACCGGAGAGTGCCAATGTGGGTTGAAAGTCGAAAACCTAGTTTTGCTTGATCGCCGTTTGGATCACGTTGTTGCTTTGCTTTGTGAGAAGTGACCCCAAAAGTTGTTCCGTCTTGTTACGGTACCTACCGGTCGATCGGTGAAGTCATCGGATCGTAGATATCTCGGTTGGCGTTTTAAATCTGTTCGAGTTGGGTTATATATGCTTATTTTGAGTTATTTACTCGATATTTCAAAATAAAACATATGCGCAGTAAAATGTTTTGTGAAATTATTCTGTTCTACGATCGAATATGGTTCTATCATGGTTGTGCGGATCTCTATTCGGTGGGTTGATCACCATCTTGAGTATTGATCATAAGGGGATGACCCCAACACGTGGTTATGGTTACGAAGGATAGACCCGGAAGTCCACACGAAATGGTAATGAGGTGGTTATGGTTACGACGATTTGACCCCGAAGTCCACACAGTTAGCCATTTGGATACGTTCGGGCGTGGGCGGTGGATATGTTCGGGCGAATGCATGTCATGTGATGGGTGGCGGGATACGTTCGAGCCGTGGTTCATGGTTCTATGATGGGAATGCGGTAATAACGGATCGGTATCGAAAATGAAAAATCTATTTTGCTTACTTAGAAGTGGTTCGTTTAAAACCTTCTAAGGTAAGTGCTCTAAACACGACCTCATGATTCTTTTGATTTATGATAAAACCCGGTGAGTCGCTAGTACTCACCCGAAACTCTTTTCAAATCTTTTCACGGATGGAGGAGGGTTTGGACGACGGCGAGGGGTGGGCTGCGGGTTCTTCATGCTATGCTTCCGCGATGTTGTGTTATATCGTACTCGATAATTATGTATTCTTGTCCCTTATTTGCTTTCGATTGGGAACAAGATTTGTTATATTATTACACGTGAGTGCCGATCGAGCATGCTATGTGGTTGACGGTCTAGTTGACGAGGATGTAATCTATTTTGCTTTCTTGCATTACTTATAATAAACCAAGATCATGTTTTTCGAGGTTATGATACCGATATTATTACATTGGTGGATTGTTTGTGCCCCCCCTTCGGATATGTCATAGTTATAGAGGAGATCTTTGCCCGTTTCATGGTCACATCTTCTTATCATGTATGTTATATGTATCCCTTCTTCCCTTCTTAACCCCCACCTAATCACACCTCGGCATCGTGCGCCCCCGGGGGGTGGGCGTGACATAAGCCCTCGATCTAGATGCATATAATATAGAAATCGTCTAGCATAATCAACGAAATTCTTAACTAATTTAAATAACCAAGGTCTAAGTGATTTAAGTTCGATTACCTTGGTTAATTAATTAAGTCTAGGTGACAATTAATTAAAGTCCATAACTCAATTAGGATCGAGGAAATTTGATTACTTAAGGTCCACTGGATTAATTAATCAAAGCATAATCTATTTAATTAATTAGAGCTCCTACAATTAATTAATAAGATTCAACTAATTTAATTAATTAAAGTCCAGTGCTTTAATTAATCATGGCCCAATAATTTAATTACTTGAGGTCGATCTATCTTTAATAGATCAAGTCGAAAAGACTTAATTGGTGAGACCTAATAAATTAATTAATTAAGGTCAATGCTCTTAATTAATTAAAGTCCTCTCAAGCTAATTAATTAAGTTTAAGTAACTTAATTAATTAATTAAAGTCTAGCTCAATTAATTATTAAGGTCTATCTAAATTAATCAATTAAGTTTAAGTAACTTAATTAATTAATGTCTAATTATAAATAATTAAAGCTTATCAACTTTATTTAATTAAAGTTGATCTAAATAAATTCTTAAGTCCAAAAGATTTAATTAATTAAAGCCCAACTTCAATTAATCAAAGTCCAATTAAATCTTGATAGTCGATTCTATATATAACTTATGTCCAACACACTTGGTTTATATGAGTCCAATCTGATTAATTAGAGATGCCCGTCACGGAAGCCCGTCCCTAAAATATTTAGGTCGACCAATTAATACCTTTATTGTTTGTTCGGCCCATTTAGTGAGCCCTTTTCCATGGCCCAATTATTCTATTAACATCTCCAGCCCATATTAAAATTAAACATGAGGCCCAACCGAAAATAAATAGATGCAAAGCCCAACTAATTAATAAGAAGGAAAGCCCAACCCAGCCCCCATTTTCTAAACCCTACACACGCCCACCACCATTTCAGCTCCCCCTCTCGGCTCTCCCATCTGAGCGGCGCTTCAGCCACTCCTCCATCTTCACGGCACCACCGTCTTCCGCCGTCACTTCATCGTGCCCTCTCTGTGGCGTGCTCACGCCGCCTTCGTCACTCTCTCACTCGCACACGACTCGCCATGGCGCTCTCTCTCTTCTCAGCGCCACGACATCGCCGTCCGTCTGCCGCTCGTAGCGTGTCATGTCGTCGCCGGAGTCGCACCGCCAACGCCGCTCGCACATCTCTCTCCTTGCGACCACCGCAGTCGTCGCGTGGCACGGCAGGAGGACCGTGTCGCCCCAGCTTCACCGCCTCTTCCACGCTCGAGCTCGTCTCACTCTCTTTGCCGCCACGCCAGCCGCCGTCCGGCCATCCCCGTGGAAGAACAGTAAAGGGGTAGTTCGTGGGGTGCATAGCCGTTCAATATTTTAAATTTTCCAGTTGGATTTTGTTAATCCCTCATTTAATACATACTGGATTGCAATATGTTCCTTTCTAAATTTTTCTTGTATCAATACAGAAGTAGGTATAAATGGTGAGAGGTTCGAACTCACCTTGATGCAGATTTTTTTTTGTTGGGTTTCTGATTTCAATCGAACAGCCTCCTGTGAATAAAAGAGCTGGAAAATTGGTTGTTGTTTAAACAAACGAATGATAACGTTTAGAAGCTAAGATTTTTACCTTGATGCTTTTCTTTTCTTGTTTGATTTCTACCTCTTCCCTTTGTGCCTGGGGTGATGAGAGGTCTGCAGAAAGAAATAGGAGTTTGAAGGGATGTTGTAATGTGTCTGAGTGGTGAGGGGGTTTGGGATAAGAGGATGTGAGTGTATAGGAATTAATGGTTTCAAGTACGCAGAGGTTGCTGCTGTTTGCAGGGGAGAAAGATGATCAAATTTGTCTCATGTTGCATACTGTATCTGGTTGCAGAGGGGAAAATGGTACATGAGATATGAGTGATAAAAGTAAAAAAAAAATGAAACTATAGTCAACATTCCATTTACGGAAATTTTAAATAATGTGAATAATTGAGATTCGACCCTTCACTTGTTTTGTTGAGCAGAATCGGTGATCGTCATACACATTCGTAATCCGATTTATTGAATCCGATCACATTACGATATTGTTCGATTATTAATCAATTAATCCTCTCGTTTATAAAAAAAAATTAATTAACAATCCGGTTAAATTCTTCGTTAACCACGACTTTATTTTACGGGGTATTACAAAAAATCACATATTATGTCCCTATAATATATTTTAGACTTACTAAGAATTTATGGGATTTTATAATCATAGGATACTATGTTTACGACGAAACGTTATTTTAAATAACGTTAGATGTGAAAAATAATATGTAATGTACAAGTTAGATCATACTTGAGTAAAGTATTGATCATGTTTGTTGAATAACGTAAAAAATCAAAATTTATGGTTATTTGATAAGAAATCGATTGCAAATCGATTTATATGAAGTGGTTATCAAATATATGAATAATTAGAAAAATATATTAAGAAAAGTCAAAATCATTGACTTAAGACTAAACGTATGAAATACGTTAGTATGTGATCAATGTTATTGATATACGTTGAATAAATACACTAATACGTGTAAAACGTATTAAATTTATAAGAATATCTCTTTTGTGAGAAATGATTTCATAATTGAAATCATTTTATTGAAAGACGTTAGTATAAGTTCGACGTTTAATCTAAATGATTAATATGAGGCCGTAGATCGTATTACGTCTCTATCGAAGAACGAGAAATTTTTAGTTAAGATATGCGATGAAGCAGCGTACTAATTTAGTTAAAGATGCAAGTATTCTAATAGAAAGTTATCAAAGTTTGTTAGACTTTGGCGTTCTCGAAAAAACGTGACCGACATACTAAATTAACTTCTTTACGTAAAAGTGGGACGCGGACGTGATCGTTGGCGTGAAAGAAATTGTTTAAAGAAAGTCTACCGGTCGGTGGCTTTACTATACTCAAAAGATAAAATGCCTTACCAAATAATTTATTTACGATGCTTATTTGCAAGAAATGATGATGAAATGATTTATTTAATTACTGTCCAAATATTTATGTTTTATGTATGTATCCTATCCATGAGCAATTGTGAATGATGTTGGGTAACTCGACTTATGAGATGATTAATTCGTATCCTTGTCGAACTCATGAGGATGATTGAGAATTCGTATCATGTGCCGGAGTGTGAAGGATTTTGTGCACTATTTTGTGTTGTGTCTTTGAAAGAGTTCTCGGCGGTCACGGCGTCCAGGTGGAGAAGGCCTCACTCACAGTGCGAGATGATTTATGAGATGTTATATGAGAAATGAAAGAAATGGATATGTATCATACATCTGAGGAAAAATGCTTGTGGCGATGATTTATGATAATGATGAAATGTTTACAAAGCACGAGCCTTTCAATAAAACCGCGTGTCTTACCATGATGGGTCAGGTGTAATTTAAAGATGATAAAATGTTTTGGCATAAGTCCGAGTGCATTCTTGTACTCGACCTGCATGTTTGTTTTAAATATGCGGGTTGAGCGAATGATGGATCGAGGTGTGTTGGCGGTGGAACCCTTTTGATAATGATATGTTGAAACCTTGACTACACATCGTCGGATGTGTATTCACATCTTTTCATTGCGATAGAACTAAGTTCATGTTTTAATATTGACAGATTAATTCATTCAGACCATTTGAATCTTTTGTTAAGGGTCTGTAGGTCTAATTCCACATGTATATTATATGTGTCTTGTATTTAATGGTGGAAGCCTCTCAGTTTACTTGAATTATGTCCCACAAGTCTATGATTAACTGTCATTCATGTTCCTTGATTACTGTTCCAAGTATTAGTCCTCGTTAATCCGTCCTTAGGATTAGAGGGCTGCTACATGAAAAGAATGGTACCTCTGTTGAAAACAATAGACCCTATAAGCTCTATTATAAAATAAAATGCAAAAGAAAATATTTTGTGTTGGTGTGAGCATAAAGGTTTGTTGAGCAAAGATTGGTATCTTGAGTATGCATGAGCGTTTAATTAGCATGTTGGAAAGAAGGAAATGGACAAAGTCCATATGGTCGAAAGTATGAATGGGGTGCTTGGGTAAAGTTTAAGTCACTTAGTCATATATCAACCTACCTTAACCAATGTGCCTACATTCTGACCTATGAAAAGACCTTTTGATCCTAATTTGAACGCATTTGATGTGGTGGAGATATTAGAAAGCGATAAGCCTATGGTAAGATTTTGCATTGCATTGATGTGTGAGTGTATATACGTCCTTAATTTCATTATGAGTTTGAGTGTATCCTATATCTTACACACATGCCGTTGTGAGGATTGAATTGAATGAGATTTTTGTTTTCAATGGTTGTACATTGTCGAGTTGACTAATGTCGTCATGTGCACTAATGTTTTTTTAGCTTTAATTTATTTCTGAGGCTTGATTATGGTAATCACCTTTGCTGACGCTCGTTGATCTTTTGTTGTGTCTTTCTTTCATTCTGTTTTGTTTTGTTTGAGGCCAAACAACGCTTCAAGTTTGAGAGTTTGATAAACGCGTTTTTTACACGTTTATTGTTGATAATTTAAGATGATTTTAGATCTATTAAGTGCGTTTATGTATCGGATCTTAATGCTTTTATATATTTTTGGAGGATACTGCTCTTGGGTTCCTCTTTGATGTTTTGTAGGCTTATAAGATGATAATCGAAGCATGGAATGAAGCACGAGCAAAAGAAGGACAAAAACAGAGGCTAGCGGCCACCTTCGCGACCGCTAGCCCAGTCGCGAGCCGAAGATTGGCGCCTGGATGATGTCTCGCGATCGACCTAGCGAACGCTAGGTCGGCCGCGAGGAAAAACCATACGACGTGAGCACACCACACGACCGCGAGAGATGCCTCCGAAGAAGAGTCTATGCCCGATTTCTCACGACCATGGCTAGCGACCGCAAGCCAGGTCGCGAAGCTCACCTAGCGGCCGCAAGTCCTATCGCAAGCCAAAGAAGACGCGCGCGTGAAGATACCTATAGACCAAGATCGCGACCGCGAGCTCGGCATCGAAGCGTAGAAGATGAGCCGAAAATTAGGGTTTTCACCCTTTGTCTACAAATAGGGCATAGCCGCCCTCGCGCCCCCAGACCTCTCATGCATGTTTTTCCTTAGTTTTTCATGTTCTTTCATATTTTTGCACTCTAGCTTTGATTTAGAACCATCTAGCATTAGTTTTTGCATTGTTCTGCACTAGTTTTACGTGTTATCGACGTTTGGACGCTTTTGTCGAATAATTTCCGTGTTTACCGTTTTTCACCGAGGTTGGGATCGAGACCAGCGATTGTTCTTCGACGCCTACACTCGGGTTTTATCTATTTAATTCCTATCTACTATGATTATTTAGTATTTTATTTCGTTTATTATGTCAGCTAAATTTTCATTCTAATCCTAGGGTTTGCATGATTCTATCCTAAATGTTGTGATTCACGATATTAATATTTACCTTCGAGGCATTGATTTATGATCTTGGTGCTTAATTATATGTGTTAATTTCTGATCAATCTTGATGCATATCTAGTTGCCGATTAATTACTTAACCGTTTTAATTATCAATCGATCTTGAATGCATATCTGAATAAGCCTTGAGTCGTGGGCGAGATAGGAACATTCGTAGGAAGCATATTCTTTGTGATCCTTTTGGGTTGCTTATTTTCACCTAGAGGCGTATAAAGAATAGGGAAAATTAGTAATCAACTGCCACGATTGTCGTAAATGAAATTGTTGGTTACATATGTGATCTTCCATCTTGTCTGGATTAAAATGGTTAATAGGAAGCAAGATAAACATACGTTGTGGGTAGGATTAATGCATCCCTATGGTTAGTCTTTCTAGATTGTTATCTCTTTGAGTATTTATTGCTTTCATTTATTTTCAAGTTGTCACATTTGGCTTTGGATTTAATATTCGAAGCCCTAAAACCTTATCAAACCAAATCTGTCGCTTGGATAATGATGAAGGATTAGATTGTTAGCTTCTGTATTTTCGCGTTACAATCCCTGTGGATACTATACTCGTCTTACCTATATACTTGCACGTTTTCGTGTTAGAAAAGTGAGCGATCAGTGATACACTAGGTCTAATAAAACCTAGATCCAAGAACTATTGAATTTGAATCTTGATTCTTCCAGTTCCTTTGGAGCCATTCTATAAGGCGCTTTCGACACTGGGGCTGATCCTGGTTCCAGGTCGATGGTGAACTCTAGCTGCCTGTCAGGGGGTAATCCTGGTAAATTGTCGGGAAAAACATCTTAAAATTCCCGAACAATTTCCACATCCTCGACCTTTACTTCCGTCTTCTCTTCTCCGTTTAGGTAAACAAGAAATGCGCGACATCCTTTCTTGTTCATCATTCTCCTTGCTTGTAGCGCAGATATGATTGGTACCTTCTTCCCCATATTGATTCCATGGAAATTCGTAGCTTCTTTTCCAGGCAATTGAAATGAGATCTTCCTCTCTTTGCACAGGATTGTGGAATGGTTTTCGGCTAACCAATCCATTCCTAAAATTATGCTACGTCTCCCATAGGTATTATGTTCAGTTGTTTGCTAGAACCTTAAGTGATCCTAGGTTCAACTCTAAGTTCGAGCAAACATGAGTGACAGTCATAATCCCTCCTATGGGTGAAGATATTCTCATTTCCTGATTTGCTTGTTCTGATTCGAGTTCTAACATATCTACATATGCTTTTGCTATGAAAGAATGTGAAGCACTCGTATTGAACAAAAGTATTATAGGTATGTTGAGAAGTTTTTCCATACCTGCCAGGTTTCCCTGGTTTTGTTCGTTCTGCCTTCGATGTTGAGCATAAGCTCTAGCCTGGGTTGGGTGTGGCTGGCGGGGTGGTTGTCGTTGCTGATACTGTTGTTGTTGTCGTGGCTATTGTCCGTCATTGCTTTGTTGTAGCTCTGCTGATCGTTCTTCTTGTGGTGATATTGTATGCCCTAAGTGGTTGGGCATGGCCTGGATGATTTGGCCTTCCCATTTCTCCCTGGCGTATTCCTGGACAATCATTTGCATAGTGACCCTTCAAACTGCATTTAAAGCAACTGCCACTGCCCGCTAGGCACATTCCTTTGGGCAGTCTATGACATTTTGGGCAAGGAAGAGTCTTCATTTGCTCTTGTTGACCTCCTATTGGTGTGGAAAATATCGGTCTTTTCACCTCGCCTAATAAGCCATATTCCTGCCGTGGCCTCTTGTTACTCGACTCCCAAAGTTCCCTCGATTGAAATTATTGAAGTTTCCTTCCCACTTTCTCTTTCCTTATCACCGGTATTTTATGTCCGAGTATGTGTGGCTTGTCCTCGGGCATTCTTTGCCTCAATATCCGATTACTTGCGGTGAGAGCTTGGTATAAGTCGGTCGTGGTGACTTGCAAAAACATTCTTATCTCGTGCCTTAAGGCGGATCGAATTTCTCGAACATTTTCATGTCGGTGCTCACTTGGTGGGAGCATATCTCGATATATCGCAAAGATCGATCGTGTTCCGTTCTTGACATTCGTTCTTGTTTCGATGAAGAACTCATTCTCCTTTTCTTCCTATAACTCTTGGGATGTATTTTCATACATCTACGTCTTGAAATCCTCCCAAGAGAAATAATCCATTTGTTCACTGTGTTAATGTCTTCCTTACGGCTTCCTACATCATACCTTATCACTTAATTAATACACCTACATCAATTTCAAAATTATACAAAAATCTACTTTTATTCCATAGGTTTGACTATTTCAAGAATAAATACATCCACTTGTGTTTTAATAATTCACCTCATTAAATATCATATTATATCATATAAAAGTTAAATATATGATAATTTCAAAGAACAACTATCATTTTCATGAAATAAAGAAATTTCAACACTTTGTACACACACACACACACACACACATATATATATATATATATATATATATATATATATATTCGGCCTTCTTAGTATGTAGGACAAAATTTATATTTTTTTCATGCTTCAATATATCATCTTATCTCATAATCAATACATATCCATTTTATTCTCATAATTATCAAAGAATTAAGAAAATCACCACTTAATACATATATATATGCATCGGCCATGTCCTAAAATAAAGAGATGAATTTATTTTCTCTTATACTATATTTCATGAATCATATGTGTCATTATCAAGCATAATCCAATATTAATACTTTAGGAAAAATCAACCTTTGAAAAGTCAAAAATATACACTTGATTTTTAATTTATGTTCACACTTGTTTACACACCTTTTTTTCTTAAAATTTTCGGTCATCACTTAACAAAGGATATGATATTTTAATTTCATGTGCTAAAATACAAGAATTGATATATCACTATCATAGACATCACTCTCATAATCATAGCCTTGAATTTTATCATTTTTCTTCCTCAATTTTCAAACTTTTCGGCACTTTAGGGATTAAATTCATCCCACTTGCACAACTTGATATTACACCTTAGCTTATCCATAAAAATATCTTATTAAGATAATTATTACATATCATCATCAATTGGATAGCAATTTAATTCATTTCACACTATGAAACCATATTTTCGGTATTTATATATATATATAATAATGCTATACATTTTATTTTCTTGTAACAAATAGCTAATATATAGCTATGTGACATTTTATAAGTCCTAGATGATATATTAAATCATAGAAAAATAATTAGAAACGATTCTATGCTACAAACCACAATCTTGAAACCCTAATTTGAAAATTAGCTCACTTTATTCAATCTTTATTCCTTAGTTTTTAGCATTATTTTAATGATGAATAATTCTCTTATTACATAAAATAATCATAGGAATTCGAATATTATAATTCCTCAATTGATAGACTAAGTTTTCGAATCGTCTCTAAACGTCGACATTCGATACGTCTCAAAACGTTAATAATCGAATCATCTCAAAATGTTCATAATAAGGTCGTAAACACTTTATTCCTTCATTTCGTTAATAAGAAAATTTAATTCTAAGCTTCGTCACTTAGAAAATATCGTAAGACTAACTATCGACATTTAATCGATGTTAGAATAATACTTTCGAAGGAATAATATAAACTATATTCCTTAATTCACTAATCATTAGTGAATATGATATAAGAATCCTCGTATTATAAATAATCGAAATCAATCTTCGATAAATTACTATTTCAATTATCGAGACGAAACCCTAATTTACGATTTTTATTATCGTAATTAAGCTTTAAAACTTCGGGATATTACATTCTACCCCCTTAAGAGAAATTTCATCCCGAAATTTGCATACCTTAAAAGAGTTTGGGGTATCGTTCCTTCATGGCATCCTTAAGCTCTCATGTGACCTCTTCTTGTCCATGATGTCTCCATAGCACTTTCACTAGGGATATGGACTTGTTCCTTAGCTGTTGAACCTTACGATCTAAAATAGCCGTAGGTTCATCTTCATAACTCATATCTGGGTTGAAGATCACGTCGTCATGATGGATCACGTGTTTCGGATCATACACCTACTTTCTTAATTGTGACACGTGAAAAATATTATGTACATTCCCCAAACTTGGCGGAAGTGCCAATCTATAGGCTACTGGGCCTATTCTTTCTAGGATCTCGTAAGGTCCTATAAAACGTGTTCTCAATTTTCCTTTCACCCCAAATCTTATAATTCCTTTGGATGGAGAAACTTTAAGAAAGACTTTATCTCCACATTCAAAATGTAGCTCAGATCTACGCGTATCGGCGTAGGACTTTTGTCTATCTTGAGCTTCTTTTATTCTTTGCCTAATTTGGCGAACAATTTCAATCATCTCACTCACTGTCAGGCCCTAAAATTCTCCTTTCACCTACTTCATCCCAATAAAGCGGTGATCGATATTTCTTTCAATATAATGCTTCATATGGGGCCATATCAATAGTTGCTTGATAACTATTGTTGTATGCAAACTCAATGAGTGGCAAAACATACTCCCAATTTGCACCTTGATCCAACACTACTGTTCTTAGCATATCCTCAAGTGTTTGAATCGTCCTTTCCGATTGTCCATCGATGCAGATAGATGGCGGTGCTAAAATTCAACCGTGTGCCCAATTCCTTTTGTGGTGACCCAAAATCTTGAAGTGAACTTGGAATCTCTATTAGATGTGATAGATTTTGGTACCCCATGTAGGCGTACAATTTCCTTTACATATAACTGGGCTAACTTATCAGATCCATGAGTAATCTGAATCGGCAGAAAATGTGCACACTTGGTGAGTCGATCCACTACTACCCATATAGCAGTGTTTCCTCTTTTGACTTTGGCAAACCCGTAACAAAATTCATTGCTATATCATCCCATTTCCATTCAGGTATATCCAAGGCTATAACTTTCCATAGGGTCGTTGGTGCAATGCCTTCACCTGTTGGCAAATAAGACAACGCTCTACAAAAGAGGCTACGTCTCGTTTCATGCCTTCCCACCAAAAATTTTCTCGTAAGTATTGATATATCTTAGTACTGCCTGGGTGGGCTGTATAAGGAGTATCATGAGCTTCATTCATGATTTCGTTTCGAAGCTCGTTATTGTTTGGAATGAACAATCTTTCCTCAAACAATATGGCATTGTCAGGCGCTTCTCTAAAATCTTTTAGCCCTTCAGTTCTTATCTTGACCCTTGTTCTTTCCAATTTCTCATCTTTCCTTTGTTCGTCTATTATCATTTTCCTCAAATCAGACGTCATTGTGAGCGTAGCAATACGACTCATGATCGTCTCTGGTTGTTCAACCATCTCTATCTTCATTCTTTCAAACTCTTCAATGAGTTTCTCTTCTCTTGTAAAGAGACTTCCCAATTTGGGTTGATTTTTAAGACTTAAGGCATCAGCTACCACATTTGCCTTTCCTGGGTGATAATTTATACCAAAGTCGTAATCCTTTACTAATTCGAGCCATCTTCTTTGCCTCATGTTTAAATCTCTTTGCTCGAAGAAGTATTTCAAACTCTTATGATCTATAAAGATCTCACACCTCACTCTATAGACGTGGTGTCTCCATATCTTTAGTGCATGTACTACTGCTGCTAGTTCCAGGTCATGAGTTGGATAATTCAATTCATGTGGTCTAAGTTGTAGTGATGCGTAGGCTATCACTTTTCCTTCCTGCATTAACACACAACCTAGTCCGTTCTTAGAAGCATCAGTATAGACTACATATTCTTTGTCTACTTCTGGAACTGCTAGTACTGGTGCACTAGTTAACTTTTCTTTGAGCTTTTGGAAACTTCGCCGCATTCTCGGTCAAATAAATTTAATTCCCTTCCGAGTGGCGTGTCATGGGCCTTGCTATCTTTGAGAATCATTGATGAATCTCGATAGTAACCACCTAATCTAAGAAACTCGATTTCATTTGGGTTCTTGCGATTTCCATCCTTGTCCTGCTTCTACCTTCACGAGATCCACTTTAATTCCTTCTGCCGACACAATGTGTCCAATGAATATTACTTCCTTAAGCAAAAACTCACATTTACTGAATTTGGCAAAAACTCATTCGGATCTTAAGGTTTCCAGAACCGTCCTCAAGTGTCCCCTATGTTCTTCCTCGTTCTTCGAATAGATGAGAATATCATCTATGAAGACTAAGACAAATTGTCTAAGTATGGATGGAACACTCTATTCATGAGATCCATGAATACTGGTGGTGCATTTATTAATCCGAATGGCACAACTATAAATTCATAGTGGCCATATCTTGTTCGGAAGCGCTTTTAGATCGTCTTACGGTGCGTACCTTAAGTTGATGATAACTTGACTTAAGGTCGATCTTTGAGAACACGCTTGCTCCTCGTAACTGATCGAACAAATCATCTATCCTTGGCAGTGGATATTTGTTCTCAAGTGTCAGTTTATTTAGTTCCCGATAATTGATGCACATTCTTAAGGAACCATCTTTCTTTTTAACAAATAAGACAAGTGCTCCCCAAGGTGATACGCTAGGTCTGATAAAACCTAGGTCCGACAGCTCTTGAATTTGGATGTTCAATTCTTCAAGTTCCTTTGGAGCCATTCGATAGGGCGCATTCGACACTGGGGCTGATCCAGGTTCCAGATCGATGGTGAATTCCAACTGCCTGTCCGGGAGTAATCCTGGTAGATTTTCGGGAAAAACTTCTGGAAATTCCTGAACAATTTCCACATCCCCAACCTTTATCTCTGTTTTATCTTCTCCATTCAAATAAACAAGCAATGCTTGACTTCCTTTCTTGTTTATCATTCTTCTTACCTTCAGCGCGGATATAATCGGGATCTTCTTCCCCATGTTGATTCCATGAAAGCTCGTAGCTTCTTGTCCAGGAAAATGGAACGAAATTTTCCTCTCCTTACACAGGATTGTGGAATGGTTTTCGGCTAACCAATCCATTCCTAGGATTATGTCTACATCGCCCATAGGTATTATGTTCAATTTATTCGCTAGAACCTTAAGTGATCCTAGGTTCAACTCTAGGTTCGAGCAAACATGAGTGATAGTCATAATCCCTCCTATGGGTGAAGAGATTCTTATTTCCTGATCTGCTTGTTCTGATTTAAGTTCTAACATATCAACACATGCTCTTGCGATGAAAGAATGTGAAGCACCCGTATCGAACAGAAGTATAATAGGTATGTTGAGAAGTTTTCCCATACCTGCCAGGTATCTACGGTTCTCTTAGATTACTGCCTCCTATGTAGAGCATAAGCTCTAGCTTTGTGCAGTTGAGGCCGACGGGTGCTTGCCGTTCTTTGGTTACATTGTTGTTATCGTGGCTCTTCTTCTTTGTCATTTCTTTATTATATTTTATTATCGTCGTTCTTTGTTGTGGGCTTCTTTGAGGTTTGAGGTTGGGGCTGATATTGAATAGCCCCGAGTGGTTGGGCATGGCTGGTGGTTTGGCCTTCCCGCTATTCCCGGGCGTATTCCTGGGCAATCATATGCAAAGTGGCCCTTCAAACCACATTTAAAGCAACTGCTAGTACCCGCTAAGCACACTCCTTTGTATAGTTTATGGCATTTCGAGCAAGGAAGAGCCCTTATCTACTCTTGTGGCCCCCTCATTGGTGTGGAAAATACTGGCCTTTTCCACCCTTGCCCCTAATAATACCATGTTCCTCGCCATGGCCTCTTATTGTTTGCATTCCCAAAATTCTCTCGATTGTTGTTATTGAAATTTCCTTCCCACTTTCTTTTACCCTTGTCAACATTATTATGCGACTGAGTCATGTTGGCTTGTCCTCTAAGATAGTGCCTCAATGTCGATGCCGACTAAGAGCTTCAGTGTATGTCAAATCGTCGTGACTAGCGAGACATTCTTATTTCCGGCCTTAGACCAGATCGAAATTTTTCTGATATTTTCATGTCAGTGCTCACTTGGTCAGGAGCATATCTTGACATATCACAAAAGATGCGATCATACTCTGTCACGGACATCTTTTCTTGTTTCAGATTGAAGAACTCGTTCTCCTTCTTTTTCCTATAACTCTTGGGGATGTATTTCTCATACATTTCCCTCTTGAAGTCCTCCCAAGTGAATTCATCTATTTGCTCTAGTGTTAGGGTTTTCCTTCGGGCTTCCCTGTAATAGCCCGCCAACCCAATCGGATTAGCAGAAACTGTTACTAATGACGGGGATTAACAACATAATAAACACTAATTATGGAGCTGCGAGATATAAATAGACAAATTCTCGAACTTCATATCATTTAATGTGACACATATATATATCTGGCTGGATCATTTAGACTCTTGACGAAGGGTTCACTCGAAACATAACCTATATATATAACTCTGCGGCGGAAAGACATGTGATTACACATATGGCGATATGTAATCAAGCTATACTTATCAACGACGAAGACTCCAAGCGCTCAACACTTCAACATCGACATCAATCGCTTTCGACCTGCGCATTTAAAAACAAATATGTGAAATTAAGTACAAGAATGCACTTAGTGGGCTCATGCGAAAAACATTTTCTTTAATTACACCGCCTTTGATTAACACATGAGGTTTTAGTGGAAATGCTCGTGCTTACTAAAACATTTTCTTTTATTTTCAAAAGTCGTGCGGCGGACATATTTTTGTCTGTATGATCTATATCGGTTCTCATATAGTAATATCATAACATCATCACATAACGTCATCACATAACATCGTCACACGTTGGTGCAAACCAACAACTTTCAATATCATCATGCCGATGACTCCACGGATAATATGATATCACATCGGGATCATCATCGTTGGTAGCGAACCAACAACTTTCAATATCATCATGCCGCCTGACTCCACATATAATATGATATCACATCGGGATCATCATCGTTGGTAGCGAACCAACAACTTTCGATATCATTATGCGGCCGTCTCCGCACATATCGATATCATTGCTCGTTGGTGGCGAACCAACAAATTTCAATTTATCATTCAACCAACTCCACATAACAATATCATATCAAATTAATCCTGGCGGTATTACGCATCCGGCTTAGGAACAAATATTGATTTCTCATGAGTGGGAGGCGACCACAAGCGATTCACTTTCATGGCCCAACAACATGATAGGATCATACATAAAAACATAAACACTTTGGGCGGTAATCATTTCTCAGCCGAAAGCTTGTAAATAAATACTTTGCATTTGGCGAATAAATAAAAGGGTTTTCGAATAAAGCCCACCGGCACGTAGTTTTTCAATAACGTTCCTTTCTAAGTTGAAGCTCGAGTCCACGTCCCATTAACGTAAGAACTATTTTGAGTCGTTGATCACGTTCGAGAGAGCGAACATAGTCTATAACGATCTCTGCGTCGAATAAAATGCTTGTGGGACTTATTTTGGCGTTTCCTAATCGATTAATGTCGATTATAAATTTTCTCGATTTATAAGAGATATTACCTTTAGTATATAATATGCGTTTAATGTACTTACATAGCGTAAGTTACATCGTTACTAAACAAGCGTGTTATCGAATTCGTGCCTTTTGACCTTGGTCGACATTTTTGGTCGACTATTTTGACCGAGTCGACAAAAAGTCAACAATTTTGACTTTGGTCAACAAAAGTCGACATTTGACTTTTCGATTATTATGAAATTCTATTATTTTATGTGCAATTCTTGTTCTAAAATTCCCATAAAATCATACTATGTCTAAAACATTATTTTAGATCATATTATGTAATTATACTTGATAAAATAAATTTATAACATTAATACTTATAAGGTATGATTTTCGGTTATTCTGATTAACCAACTAAACATTTTCAAAATTCGATAAATTCATATGATACTTAATCACCTTAATTATCCTTATTATAACATAATTGTTATTTATTATGAACTATCAATTTAATTTACCTAAGTCGTATTCAAATTTTGACTTAGGTCGAATAATTTTATAAATTTGATAAATTCACACAACCATATATTATGAATCTACATCATCAATATGACATGATAACACTTAAATATGGATTATATCTCAATATCATATCATATATTATAATTTTCAAAATTCATGAACTTAGGTACTAAAGTTTTCAAAATTCTATATAAATTCATGTAAGCTTATTTAATACCCTAGATTATTATTTCATGCTCAAATCAACCATTAAAAATCATAATCATCAACATATAGTATCCTCAAGTTTTCGGTCCTTTTCTAAAATTTAGTAGCATGCTTAATTTCATGATATAATCATACTACATGCTTAATAATATCATATAAACACAATATCTAAACATCTTAGCATAAGTTATATAATTTTCGAAAATTACATAAACAACTTAAACTTATAACATGAATTCTAACGGACGAAAATCAAAAATTTTAGCATGTATACGTAGCTCGTAAGAAATCTAACGTTTTAATCGGAATCGATTTAATCGGCGAAGGTTTATTTGTCTACAGGTTTGGGATCAAACTTTGGAGAACTCTCTCAAAATTTCTTACTATAATTTCGGTCTAAGGTGCTAAAATGGAGGAATGAGATGCTCACTTATATTTATAACATTAACCCACTTGTATGATAATTATTACATAAAATGATACTTAATCCACTTGCACCTAAAGTCTATATTTTCGTCGACTTGATACAAGTTAGGGACAAATTTTAATTTTATCATGTCGTTCATTAATGTAGAACCTTATCCCGTTATTTTGTCCACTTGGTGATTGCAAAGACAATTTGCATTTTCTTCCTTTTAATCATATGTTTACGGCAACTTTGTAATGATAAGGAAAATTCTTATTTAATCATACTTGTTCACGGTAACTATGGAAATCAAATACAACACCTACACAATTTACAATTTTCAGTCCATGTGCTATAGGTAAGGACAAGGTTTTAATTCTTATCACTTAACATTAATTAAAGGAAATTCATCTTTTTATTCTATATCTATAAGTGTCGGCCATCTCTTATTGTAAGGAGATGGATTTTATTTATTTACTTTATCATATACTTTAATAATACCTTAGGATAATATTATTTTTGAAAAGTCAAAATTATACACTAAGACTTTATTTGGTTTCATATTTGTTCATACTAATTTTCAAACTTTGCAACTATTACAAGACAAGGATTGTAGTTACTTGTCCAAATTGAACACATATTCTATCTTATCTTATAAAAATATCTTATGAACATAATAATGACATAGCATTAGTTATAGCATGATATTTATTAATTAAATCACACCTAATTCACCTAATTTTCGGCACTTTTAGGTCATTGGTCATCCAACTTGTGCAAGTTGCTAATACAACTCATATTATCTCTAGTAATATCATATTAATATAATAAATATGATATATCATCAATGGATAAAATTGAAATTAATTTCATACTTTAGAAACCTAGTTTTTGAAAACTATGGGATAATTCAATTATTTTATTTTCTTGTATTAAATAGCTAATACATAGTTATGTAACATATTATAAGTCTTAGATAATAAATGTAATCATAGAAAAGTATTAAAAATAATTTTAGACCTTAAAAACCCTAATTCGAAATTTTAGGGTTTTCGAAACCCATAACAATAGGTACATTGCATTCTTAAATTTTCTAGAATTATTTAATAATAAATAATTCTCTTATATCATAAAATAATCATAGGAATTTGAATTTTATAATTCCTTGATCATTTGGCTGAGTTATCGACTCATCTCTAAAAACCGAAGCGTTTGAAGCGTCTCGATATTCTCATAGGCGAATTATCTCTAAAGCGTTTAAAATAAAGTTGTAAAAACTTTACTTATTCCTATAATAATAGAATTTGAAATTAAGCAATTGCTTAATAATCTTTGTAAGGCGTAGCTGTCGAATTTTTCTGATGTTAGAATATTACATTGAAGGAATATCAGAAATTATATTCCTTAATTCACTAAACATCAGTGAATATCACACAGAAATTATCCAATTATATTTGGTCAAAGTCAAGCATTGACTTTTTAGATTTAATTATCGAGGCTAAATGTCACAACCGCTCTAATCGAAGGACAGATTAGAAGGCGGAGCTTGGAGCGATGAATGCAAAACAATTGATAAAAATAATCAAAGATTTGAATAATATTTATCGAACTTCATGATCAAACCTTATTTACAAAGCAAAAGCAATTCAACCCTTATTCACAAGGCAAAAGTCGTATACAAATGTAAAGGCTACGAGTTCCTTCAACAATGGGTTCGATAATTGAGACAGACACAATGTCACAATAACATACAAAATATTCGTAATATGCGTGGAAAGCATGTGAATGCATATATGACGATATGCACACAAGGGTTCTTCCTTTCAAACATAATAAATACCAAAAGACCCATGACTACTCAACATCTCCGCTCCATCACCATCATTACCAGCTCAATCGCACATTTAAAACAAATATGCGGTGAGTACAAATAATGCACTCGATGGCTCATGCGAAATAATTTATCACGGTTTGAATTACTTTGCCCCGTCACGGTAACACACGAGGTTTTAAGTTGAAATACTCGTGCTTACTAAATATTTTCTGTCATTTTCAATAAATATCGCTTGGCGAGCATTTTCCACGTATGTATGATCCATATCCACCACAATAATCATTCACAACAATTCTGCTACTGGAGAGGCCTCCTCTCCGACGCCGTGACGACGAGCACCCTTTCGGCCTGATCGCACAAAATAATCGGTTGCACAAAATCCGGGCCATCTCGGCCGGGGATCTGAATTCTCCATCATTCTTGGGGTACTTCCAGAATATGAATTCAAGCATGTCATAAAGTGGGGCTACCCAACATTATGCATCAACAATCATGGATTTGATACATACATAAAACATAAACATTTTGGGCAAGTAATTAAATAAATCGGTTCATAATTATTTGCTTGCAATAAAGCATCATAAATAAATTATTTGGTAAATTCTACCGGTTTGAGTATAGTTGTGACGACCGACTTTCCAATGAAGTACGGATCATATGGATGCGTCACCGGTGTGATAAAGCGTGAAATAAACATAGCTAATCAAGGCGATCAACCAATCAACTACTTAATAACGCATGGGTTAAAAGGGATAAACAATCGATACCAACTCAAGTCTAGAAGGACTTGTCAAAAGGTTCAGGTTGAACATAACCCAATCGAGGCGAAATTTAAAGTGCAGTGCGACCTCCAATTCAATACGGAAATAGCGGTTATAATCAAAACATTAATAATATCGAGTTAGGCAGCAATTAAACGTGTGGACATGCATATGACGATGCATGCCCAAGGTTCTAGAAACCTTTCTAATTAAGCATCAAAATAGCTGCTACTCTGCACCACCTCGCACCCATCATCGATCCTTGCTCAACCTGCACGTCAAAAACGAAATGCAGGGCTAAGTACAAAAGTACTCAGTGGACTCGTTGCCAAAAACATTTTCTTTGTCAAAAGTTATTAGCGCCCACAATAGCGCGAGGATTTTGGTTAAAAGACTCATGCCTATCAAATATTTTATCGTTTTCCAAAGTGTCGGGCGACTATTTCATTCACGTTGTTTCCATATCGATCATTCCATTCGCGCACTATGGGTGGCCACCTACATAGTCGCCGTGACCGTCGAGGTAGCTAACCTTAACACACACGGTCCTGCGTGTACACAATCCGAGTTAGTCCTTAACTAAGTCGGATCCGATCGATACCACTTTTTTACGTTGGTGGACCAACTCGTTCACATACCACATTGATAGATCAATCTCGGATAGGATAACAACAAAACATAAACAATTTGGCGATTGATAACATTTCATGTGATAATATTTCATAATGCTTTGTAAAACATGCTTTGAGATATGCATAACATTTTCGTTTCAAGAAAGCCCACCGCTAATCAAAGCTTAGTGGTTCTAAATGAGCGGTGAGTATCCTTCCTCGGCAACTACGCCCGATCGAACCCTTCATAAGAAAATAGCCGTTCTAAGGTTCTTTCTATCGATCGATGGTCGTTTATAAATTACGACTTTAAAGTTCTCAATTAGGGTTTCTTTATGATTTTATGTGATTTTTAAGATAATTTCTATTATCTTACATTCCCAATTCTCGGCTATATTACCTCATCGTCCATGGGTGAACTTCAATTATGAATTACATAATCCGAGTCTATCCGTGACTCTTAACCTTAGTTTTATTATAACGTTATTACGTTAAAGGTTATCGGTAATCAAATTATGATTGGTAAATTAGGATAATCTCGAGCCACTAACTAGACTTAACAATTATAGTTACGTCTAGTAGGTTATGTGACGACTTGTCGTGTAGCGATAATTAAAAAGGAATATTGACTTACAAATCAGTGGACATATGCCGTCATGTAAGTAATTAGTACTTAAGAATAAATGGAGTACTTGAGAATATTAACTCGGCTTTTGAGACATAAGGATCGACATCATGTGTTCGAATCGTTGCTTACACATTCGACATTGTCTATTTAACTTAACTTCATGGAGGTTACATATGTCGTATAATCGTTATTCATTATCGAGTTGTGTTTACGCCCGACTAATGTCGTATTGAGTTGTCGTTATTGAATATTAACGTTGTAGCTCGACTCTTGGTTTTTCTAACGTAGGAACTCACGTTTGGGTATCCTTTCATTAATAAAAACCATAATTCGTATCTAACTTCGATTCTTGTTTATTCCATCTTAAGTTATCGAAATTGGTCGATTTCTTTTGGATTCTCGTTCATATAGTATTATGTTGTTTACGTTCGGGGTTTTGGTTTGTCGGTTCGACATAAACATAAACATTCACATCGACAAAACCATACACAACATAAACTATGCTAAGCATTAAAAGCCCTAATTTCTAATGCAATACACAATCATTATGTAAAGTGTGCATAAGTGTTTCATTCATCCACTCTAATCACAACCATTCATTCTAAGTTTATAATTAACTATCATAGCATCATTTAACATTAGAAACGAACTCATACTTAGCCATTTCGTTATGTTTTCGATAATTAGCAACAATTAGCATACGTATCGATAAATTCAATAAAATCATGTTGTACTCTATCATACTATAAATTTAATTATCAACTCAATATCATCATATAAAATTTTAAACCATAGGTTAAAATCTTTGTAATTTTCGGCAATTTCAAATCAACAAGCTTTGGTGTTCAATAAATTCCACAAAAATTATTTCATGCTTATACTATATACTAAACATGAAATATCACTTCATATCATGCATTAAAAATTTAAACCCATGCTTTTCATCATCATTTATTTTGGTATTCACATATATATATATACATATTCAAAATTTCCAATCCTTCACAATATGGTTGTATATGTAATAGCATGTAATATTAACACTAACATTTACCAATATTCATAATATTACACATCCTATTATTTTCAACAATAAAAATCAAATAAAAGACTACATATATATACATAAGCCACGGTTCTTATAAAAAATAGGAGAGGTGTTTGAATAAATTCAAGTTTAATGTATGATATTCATATCATACCTAAACACCATATCTCGACTATTTTCCTCAACCAAAATCAAACAACAAATATATATATATATAGTATTGACTATTTCAACAATAAATAGGAGATGTGTTTCAAAATCCCAAGATTTATATATGATGTTCACATCATATATTAAACACCATATCTCAACTATTTTCCACAAAAAATTAAAATCAAAGCTTAAAATAAGCTATAACTCTCGGCCCTTTTAAAAAAAAAAATCAAAAATTACAGAAAAATTATGATATTTATTATACATGCTTATAACACATTATCAAGTAACAATATCAAATAACATTCACAAAATCATGCTTTAACATATTTAAAATAATTAAAGCATAAATCGAAAAAAATAAACATGCTCCAAAAATTATGAAATTTTACAGTAGCCTTATAACATCATTCTAAGCATTTTCATTCACGACTCAAGAGCATTTGGAGCTCTAAAGTCACAAAAATAAATGGGGAGCAAACTAGGGTTTTAAACCCAAAAATTCAAAATAAATATTCCACTCCATTAGGATGGAAGAGGATGATGAATAATACCTTCCTATGGTCTTAGAAGGATTATTTGAGTGTGGTAGAGGTTGGAAAGGAGGATTTAGGTTGGGGATTTGAAAAGTGTAGAGAGAATTTGAAAATGAGAGCAAAATGTGAAAGGGAAATGGGCTGCTCTTTGGACGATTTTTCCTTGTTATGGCAGACCTAATGGCTGTCATTTCCCATTTAGGGTGGTCTTGGTGGTAGTTGGGAGGTGGATTGGTCAAATTACCGTTTTGGTATGTTATCTGACTTAATCTTTAAGTTTTAACGCTTTCGATCGATTTCTCGGAACCTTAAGGTTCTATCTTATTAAATAGCCTTTAAAATACTTATTTTAATGTTCATAAATATTTCACGACGTTCGGACGTCGTTCGATAAATCAATTCGAGTTATCGCGAAAAAGCTGCGTTCGGCGATTAAAATATGCTCATTCAAAATTCTCTTGAATTTTTGAGCTTTCATCAATAATTTGAGTCTTATAAAGCATATTTTATTGATTTAGACCCTCAGTTCGAGTTTCGCGTCGTTCGGATCAAATTAGGGTTTTCGGTATATTTTACCGTTCGGTTAAGTTCTTGAGAATTCCTTGAAATTGATTCTTATAATTTCTAAATTCATAATAAATCATTCCTTCATGATTTTGGTTGTTATCACTATTTATTATGATTAGCACGGATTGGAAGTTGTTAGGCTCGTAAATAGTGTTTTAAGGCGGCCAGGCAAGTATGCTAGAAAATTCTCATCCTTTGCATTCTCACATGTTTTCGTGTGAGGATTCTAAAAATGAAATCCGTTCGTGAGATTCATTCTCGATCTTTCATTCTATGTTCAGGCTACTCGAAAAACCCTGTCCGGTGGGACTAGTTATCGATTTTGATTTCTTTAGTATTCGATCTCGAATCGATTCTAATTTGTTTCATTGGTTTCCTTAAACATAATTAAGGTCTAAGAACCACCACTAAGTGATTCAAACATCACTAATAAAAGTTCTAAATTTTTTGGGTTATTACATACCGTCCCTTAAAAGAAATTTAGTCCGAAATTTGCTAGCCTTGGAAAAGATCGGATATTTCTCCTTCATAGCTGATTCGGTTCCCAGGTTGCTTCTTCCCGACCATGGTGTCTCCATAGAACTTTCACTAGCGGTATTTCTTTGTTCCTTAGCCTTTGGATCGTTGGTCGAATTTAGTAGGTAGTTCTACGTAACTCATATTGTCATCGAGGACAATATCGATTGGTGGTATCACATGGCTGGGGTCATGTATGTACTTCCATAATTGTGAAACATGGAACACATTGTGCACGTTTCCAAAACTTGGCGGCAATGCAAGTCACGAAGCCGTTGGTCCTATTCTCTCGAATTTCATAGGTCTATGAAGCGTGGTCATAACTTCCCTTTGATTCCGAATCTCACGATCCCTTTAGATGGAGAAATTTTCAAAGACCTTATCTCCTCTTGAAATGTAGCTACGTGCGGCGCTTGTCGGCGTCGACTTCTGTCGATCTGGGCCTCCTTGATCCGTTGGCGGATGCAGCCGCGCGATCTCAATCATTTCTCCCAGTCGTCGGTCTAACACTCTTCTTTCTCCCACTTCATCCCGATAAAGTGGTGACCGACATTTCCTTCCATAAAGCGCTTCATACGGGCCATTCAATGATCGCTTGTAGTTGTTATTGTGGCGAATTCCACAGTGGTAACACTTGTTCCCAACCTCTCTCTATCGAGGACAACGGTCCTCGGCATGTCTTCAACGTTTGAATGGTCCTCTCGGATGTCCATCCGTCTGCGGATGGAGCAGCATCTTGAAATGTAGTCGTGTCCCAGTTCCTTTGTAAACTCATCCGAATCGGGCGTAAATTTGAATCTCTATCGAGGCGTGATAGTCTTTGGAACTCCATGTGAGCGGATAACTTCTCGGACGTAACTGTTGTGCTAGTCAGTCGATCCATGTGTTATTGGAATGGGTAGAAATGCGCTCTTGGTCGATCGATCGATGATGACCCAAATAGCGGTATTCCCCTGTGATTTAGGTAGCCGGTAACAAAGTCCATGGCTATATCATCCATTTCCATTCCGGTATATCTAGCGGTTGTAAGGTCCCATACGATGCGTTGGTGGAGTGCTTTCACTTGTTGTACGTCAAACAACGTTCCACAAATAAACCACGTCTCGCTTCATTCCATCCCACAAAATTTCTCCTTGAGGTCTTGGTACATTTGGTCTTTGCCGGGTGTCTTGTATAAGAAGTCTCATGGGCTTCCTTCAAGATTTCGCTGAAGTTCTTCATCTTACGGAGCACACTCTCCCGTCATACAACAAAACATTATCTGTTATACAGTAAAATTCTTGTGTTTATAGTCCTTGATCTTAGCTCGCATTTCCTCTAGCTTTTGCTCTTCCTCACGAGCTTCTAAGATTCGGACTCTTAAGTCGGGATTGTAATCAATGTTGCAATCTGACCTCTATCGTCGGAGATGGGCCTACGACTTGATGTTCATCCTCGAAATTCTTTTATAAGTATTTCCTCATGGTGAGGAGACATCCCAAACTAGGATGGGATTTGCGACTCGAGGCATCGGCTACAACATTAGCACTTGCACGGGTGGTAATTGATACCACGGTCGTAATCTTTCACTAGCTCTAACCATCTGACTGCCTCGTGTTAAGATCTTTACGCTCAAAGAAATATTTGAACTCTTATGGTCGATTATAGATCTCATCTAACTCCATAAAGGTGATGCCTCCATATCTTTAAGGCATGTACGACATTGCTAATTCCGGTGCGTGCGTGGGATAGTTCAACTCATGTAGGCGTAATTGCCTTGAGCGTAAGCAATAACCTTACCTTCTTGCATTAGTACACAACCTAGTCCGTTCTTTGAAGCATCCGTGTAGATTGTGTACTCTTTATCGCCTCAGTCTTTGCTAATACGGTATCGTCGTCGATAATTCCTTGATCTCTGAAACTAGCCTCACGCTCGGCGGTCCGGTGTGCTTGATTCCTTTCCTCAGCAGTTGGGTCATGGGTGGGCTATCGTCGAGAATCGCCGATAGTAGCGGCGATCTAAAACTCAATTTCATTCGGGTTCTTGATGACTCCATTCTCGAGCTATGTCGATCTTGAGGTCTACTTTGATTCCTCGGCGGACAATGTGACCCAAAATGTTGCCCGCCTAACCAAACTCACACTTGCTAAACTTGGCGAAGAGTGCTCTTGCCTCAATGTTTGTAATCAGGTTCTCAAGTGCTCTTTGTGTTCTTGGTTATTCTAGAGTATATTAGGATATAGTCTATGAACACTAAGGCAATTTGTCTAGGTATGGGTGGAAAACCACATTCATAATATCCATAAATATTGCCGGTGCATTTGTAAGTCCAAAGGGCATCACGATGAATTGAAATGACCATACCTTATGCGGAAAGCCGTTTTAGGTACATCCTCTGCGGTCTAATCCTCAATTGGTGATATCCGGACTTTAGATCTATATTTGAAAGACTCACTGCTCTTTAAGTTGATCAAGCGGATCGTCGATTCGAGCGAGGGTACTTATTCTTAAGAGTTATCTTGTTTAACTCTCGATAGTCTATACACATCCTCGATGTACCATCCTTCTTTTCACGAAAAGGACGGTGCTCCCATGGAACCTGCTGGGTCTAATAAATCCTAGCTCGAGAGTTCTTGCGGTTGGATCTTTAATTCCTCAAGCTCGCTTTGGTGCCATCGGTATGGAGCTTTTGACACGGGTAGAACACGGTTGAAGTCGATCGTGAACTCGATCATCGGTTTGGCGGTAATCCGGTGGTTAAATGCGGAAACACATCGGGATACTCCTTCACGATCGGGCGTCTTCTATCCTCCTCCGTTCGATCTTCTTCTTGGAGGTAGGCGAGGTAGGCATGGTTCTCGGTCTTGTTCGACAGCGTCCTTGCTTGTAGTGCGGATATAATTGGAACTCTCCTCCCATGTTGATCCGTGAAAGTCGGTGGATTTCTCTCGGGGTGTTGGAAGAAATTTTTCTTTCATTACACAAGATGGTGCACTATGTTCGGTTAACCAATCCATTCCTAGGATTATGTCCACATCCGTCATGGGTATGGCGTGAAGGTTCTCTGTCATGACCTTAAGTGAGCTAGTCAAGCTCTAGGTTCGAGCATATGTGGGTTACCGTTCTTATGCCTCCCTCTTGGAGAAGAAATTCTCATGATTTGTTCGGCGTTTAGGATCTAATCCTAAGTTCTCTCGCATGCTTGAAATAAAAAGAGTGCGGCGCGATGTCAAGCAGTGGGATAACGGTAATGGAGGTATTCCCATACACGCGAAGTTTCCTTGGTTCCTTGGCGGCTCTTGCAGAACTCTCTTTCTGGTTGAGGCGTGAGCCCTCGCTTCTGAGGTGGTTGTTGTTCTTGATAAAGTTGTTATGGTTCTTCGCATTCTTTATTCTTTATTGTTGTTCTTTGTGGTTGCGGTGTTTGGGGCTGTCGATCTTCTGCTGCGGTTGTCGCCATTGTTGTCGTCGTTGCCGCCGTGGTTGATATAGTCGTTGATTCGGTTGATAATCTTGAACAAGGGGCTGTTGTTGGATCGGTTGAGCTTGGATAGCCGGACGGTTGGACTTGGTTGGGCACATTCGGACGACCATTTCCTCCTTGGCGTGTCGAGGCGATCCTAGAGTAGTGGCCGCCGGCCACACTTGAAACATCCGTCATTCGTGAGCAGCGCATGCCTTATGACTCCTATGGCACAGGGGCACATGGGGAGCTTCACGAATTTTGGTTTCCCAAGCGGATCACGGGTACCATGGGCGTCCATTCCCCTGCCCGTGCCGGATGGCACGTTATTTCCTGCCATGGTCTCGCATCGGCTGGCGATGTTGGATCCTTGCCCTTGGTGGGGTCCTTCCCACTTCCTCTTCCGCGATCTCCTTGGTGAGTCGGGGATGCATAGTGACGACTCTATCTTGAGCGATGCGGCCTCGATGTCGATGCCGGACCGAGGGCCTCACGGTAAGTCGGATCTCGTGACCAGCCAATGACACCCGATCTCATGGCGAGTCCGCCCGAAATTTCTCCGTCCTCTTCTCGTCGGTGTCGACCAGTGAGGTGCATACGTGACATTTCCACGAGCATGCGGTCGTGTCGGTGACCGTGGTCTTCCCTTAGCACAAGTTGTAAAACTCGTGCTCCTTTTCTTCTGTAATTCTTAGGAATGTACTTCCGTACACTTCCTCCTTGAATTCCTCCGGAGAAACCTTCGATTCTTCCTCATCGGGGTTTTCTCTTCGCCTCCCACAAAAGTCGGTGGCGCCGGTCATCGGAAGGCGGCGCGACAAGCGTTCTGTGATGTGCGGTGGAGAAATTGAAGATCCGCTCTGAAGCGAATCCATAGTTCGGCGTCCACGGGATTTCGGTCCGTTGAAGGTGGTGGGTTTTGCACGAGCAGTTCCTCGATCCGCCTCGCTTTGTGGTGGTGGTGGTGGTGGTGGTGTGGCCTCTCTTTCCAGGGTTATCATACGGTTCCTCCTTCTCGGCATCCTATCCTTCATAAACACACGAAATTAGATCTCGTCTTATACCATCCATCGAGGGTTAAAGCATCTATATAAATATATCAGCTGGTATTTATATCGTAGCAAAAAAATTTAAAAACAACGTCGAAACCACATAACACCATATTAAAACAAAAGGCTCTCGAAGCTATCATCATGTCATATCAATTGCCTCTCGAGGACTTTCATCAGCGTTTTAAACTTTACAAAATACCGGTCGAGTATGATGCCCAAAAAATACGGCATCACTACGTGTGCCTCGTCATAGTGCGCAAAAATCAACACGCTACCGTCATCATCAAAATAGGGTTCATGTCGGACGACTCGTCGTCTCGCATGTATCAAAAGATATCTGAGTATATAGACAAAAGATAATCTAGTCTAAGAACTAGATCTATGGTGCTTGGGGGTGTAGATCGGGCTCCATGCATCAGTCGGGGCTGGAAGCATGGGGCTGTCCACTCCTCCATCTCGTCATCGGTGATATATCACCCTCGGGGTCTTATACGGGTCTTCTCGGGGTCCTCCTCCGGATCCTCCTCCGGATCCTCCTCAAGGTCTTCCTCGGGGTCCTCCTCGGATCTTCCTCAGGTCTTCCTCTTCGGCATCGGCCAGAGGGACAGCGGGCTCTGGATCCTAATGACCTGGCGTCTTCCATAGCCGCTAGGTCTCGGCGAATCTCAGCCATGATCTCCTCGGCGGTGGGCGTGGGTGGGGCGGCGGCGGGCAGTACCGCTCCTCTCACGTTGCCTATAGCTAGGCGCGTGGGTCTCGATCTCCACAATTGTGGTACAGTGCTGTGGGGGTGGCGGCGGGTGGGCGGTGGAGGCCGGCGGTGGGGGTGGATATGGGCATGGCATGACCGGTGGTGATGGTCGGGGCGGACAATGCTGGGGATGGAATCCTACGGGTGGTAGGGCCGGGAATGTGATTTGTCGGGGCGGGAAGGTCCGCCTCGAACATGTCCACCGCCTTGCGGGCAAGAACACGGGTCCATCACCGCTAGGCAGGCACCTCTGGATGGAGCCACTCTGGAATCTCGTCACGCCAAGTGTATTCCCGTGCGGGGAGATACGGTCCGCGTGGTGCAGCTCCGTGCACCGTGAACACATAGCTCAGTGGTAGCAAAGCGGGCGGATCCGTCTCAGTCAGCTCTCGACCCGGTAAATGTAGTCGCCGATATTTCACGGCGTAACCACGCCATCGGATGGCGGTCTCATGATCGGTAGTACACCGTCATAATGTGATGTACCGGGCATGTCTGCGGCCAGCCATCGTGTGAAATCGCCAAAACTTCGCCAGTCGTCTCGTGGCACGTCCGGTAGGCGATGCGATCGGATAACCTCCTCGGGGTGGCCCAGAGGACGGGCGTCTGAGTCGTGAACACGGTCCGAGCCATCAAAAGGAAGGTATCACTAGGGTCGAACCACGGTAAACATAACGGTGTATCTAGTAGAAGATGCGTACACAATAAACATTTATCTGAGGAAGGTTATAGCAATTTGCATTCTTCCATGACCTACATGCTCAAATCCTTATGGCATTACTTTCTTGGTTTGGTCTCAGGAAGAGGCGGTATGGTTTCTTAGGGTATATCGTGATCGAGGCCTAGCCGGGTAAAGGCTAAGTGGTCACCTTATCTTATCGGTCTTGGTTTCTTATTTCTATTCACATCAAAGGATCATATCATATCCGTTCTCATTATGCGCTTACAAATCATTATTTCCTTTTATGCTTCCCTATAGTTATACTTGATTCATTTCCTTATTATTCGATAGGGGCGACAAGTATGACTTCGAATTCCTTAGCGTAGAGCGGTTGGGACTCATAATAATACAATTTCCGTTAAGCAGTAGCTTCGTCATTGTAGATTCATCGCATCCTTATCATCGAATCCGTTCGGATTGTGATTCTTAAGATTTCTATGTTCTCGTTCTTTCTTAGTATTTCGTTCAATTGGGGTACTATGTTCTCATACTAAGTTCGGTAGCGGAGGGATCATGCGTCTTAAGAAGTCTATGTTCTCATGGGAAACATACTCATTTATATCATGCTTCTATCATGCTTAGCATACAACGATAAACACAAATCGCGACACCTTGTGCGATAATCAAGCATTCTCATTTACGAGTTCTTAAAACTTGTAACTTTCATTCAAGCTAATGACTAGTCAATTGAAACAACTTTTCAATTTCAAAAATTTCCATTTTCCAAATATTTTCCAATTTCCCAACAAAGCGTATTGAAATTCAATTCACATTTCATATACTTCAATCATTTCAAAACAACCTTTAGTTGAAAGCGATTACCTTCTTCCTCGTTGAGCGGGGCGGCGATGGAGTGCGGTCGATGGCATCGAACCTAAACAATTTCTAGACTCGACTTTCAACTCGGGATTCGAGGAAAGGGTTTCTAGGGTTGAGCGAACAAGTGCTCGATACCACTTTGTGACGACCGACTTTCCAATGAAATGCGGATCGTATGGATGCGTCCTTTGGTGTGATAAGCGGTGAAATAAACATAGCTAATCAAGGCGATCAACCAATCAACTACTTAATAACGCATAGGTTAAAGGGATAAACAATCGATACCAACTCGAGTCTAGAAGGACTTGTCGAAAAGGTTGAGTTGAACATAACTTGAATCGGGCGAAATTTAAAGTCAGTGCGACCTCCAATTCAATCTGAAATAGCGGTTATAATCAAAACATTAATAATATCGAGTTGGCGGCAATTAAGCGTGTGGACATGCATATGACGATGCATGCGCAGGTTAAAACCTTTCTAATTAAGCATCAAAATAGCTGCTACTGCGCACCACCTCGCACCCATCATCGATCCTTGCTCAACTTTGCGTCAAAACGAAATGCGGGGCTAAGTACAAAAGTACTCGATGGACTCGTTGCCAAAACATTTTCTTTGTCAAAGTTATTAGCGCCCACAATAGCGCGTGAGGATTTTGGTTAAAGACTCATGCCTATCAAATATTTTATCGTTTTCCAAAAGTGTCGGGCGACTATTTCATTCACGTTGTTTCCATATCGATCATTCATTCATTCATTCCATTCGCGCACTATGGGTGGCCACCTACACATAGTCGCCATGACGTCGGTAGCTAACCTTAACACACGGTCCTGCGTGTACACAATCCGAGTTAGTCCTTAACTAAGTCGGATCCGATCGTTACCCTTTTTTCGTTGGTGGACCAACTCGTTCACATACCACATTGATAGATCAATCTCGGATAGGATAACAACAAAACATAAACATTTGGCGATCGATAACATTTCATGTGATAATATTTCATAATGCTTTGTAAAACATGCTTTGAGATATGCATAACATTTTCGTTTCAAGAAAGCCCACTGCTAATCAAAGCTTAGTGGTTCTAAATGAGCGGGGTGAGTATCCTTCCTCGGCAACTCGCCCGTCAGACCCTTCATAAGAAAATAGCCGTTCTTAGGTTCTTTCTATCGATCGATGGTGGTTTATAAATTCGACTTTAAAGTTCTCAATTAGGGTTTCTTTATGATTTTATGTGATTGTTTTAAGATAATTTCTATTATCTTACATTCCCAATTCTCGAGCTATATTACCTCGTCGTCCATAGGTGAACTTCAATTATGAATTACATAATCCGAGTCTATCCGTGACTCTTAACCTTAGTTTTATTATAGCGTTATTACGTTAAAGGTTATCGATAATCAAATTATGATTGGTAAATTAGGATATTCTCAAGCCACTAACTAGACTTAACAATTATAGTTACGTCTAGTAGGTTATGTGACGACTTGTCGTTATGTACGATAATTAAAAAGGAATATTGACTTACAAATCAGTGGACATATGCCATCATGTAAGTAATTAGTACTTAAGAATAAATGGAGTACTTGAGAATATTAACTCGGCTTTTGAGACATAAGGATCGACATCATGTGTTCGAATCGTTGCTTACACATTCTGACATTGTCTATTTAACTTAACTCGTCGGAGGTTACATATGTCGTATAATCGTTATTCATTATCGAGTTGTGTTTGCGCCGACTAATGTCGTATTGAGTTGTCGTTATTGAATATTAACGTTGTAGCTCGACTCTTGGTTTTCTAACGTTGGAACTCACGTTTGGGTATCCTTTCATTAATAAAAACCACAATTAGTATCTAACCCGATTCTTGTTTGTTCCGTCTTAAGTTATCGAAATTGGTCGATTTCTTTTGGATTCTCGTTCATATAGTATTATGTTGTTTACGTTCGGGGTTTTGGTTTGTCGGTTCAACATAAACATAAACATTCAACATCGACAAAACCATACACAACATAAACTATGCTAAGCATTAAAAGCCCAAATTTCTAATGCAATACACAATCATTGTGTAAGTGTGCATAAGTGTTTCATTCATCCACTCTAATCACAACCATTCATTCTAAGTTTATAATTAACTATCATAGCATCATTTAACATTAGAAACGAACTCATACTTAGCCATTTCGTTATGTTTTCGATAATTAGCAACAATTAGCATCGTATCGATAAATTCCAATAAAATCATGTTGTACTCTATCATACTATAGAATTTAATTATCAACTCAATATCATCATATAAAATTTTAAACCATAGGTTAAAATCTTTGTAATTTTCGGCAATTTCAAATCAACAAGCTTTGGTGTTCATAAATTCCACAAAATTATTTCATGCTTATACTATATACTAAACATGAAATATCACTTCATATCATGCATTAAAAATTTAAACCCATGCTTTTCATCATCATTTATTTTCGGTATTCACATATATATATATACATATTCAAAATTTCCAATCCTTCACAATATGGTTGTATATGTAATAGCATGTAATATTAACACTAACATTTACCAATATTCATAATATTACACATCCTATTATTTTCAACAATAAAAATCAAATAAAGACTACATATATATAAATAAGCCACGGTTCTTATAAAAAATAGGAGAGGTGTTTGAATAAATTCAAGGTTAATGTATGATGTTCATATCATACCTAAACACCATATCTCAACTATTTTCCTCAACCAAAATCAAACAACAAATATATATATATATAGTATTAGCTATTTCAACAATAAATAGGAGATGTGTTTCAAAAATCCCAAGATTTATATATGATGTTCACATCATATATTAAACACCATATCTCAACTATTTTCCACAAAAAATTAAAATCAAAGCTTAAAATAAGCTATAACTCTCGGCCCTTTTAAAAAAATCCAAAATTACAGAAAAATTATGATATTTATTATACATGCTTATAACACATTATCAAGTAACAATATCAAATAACATTCACAAAATCATGCTTTAACATATTTAAAAATAATTAAAGCATAAATCGAAAAAAATAAACATGCTCTAAAAATTATGAAATTTTTACAGTAGCCTTAGAACATCATTCTAAAATTTTTCATTCACGACTCAAGAGCATTTGGGCTCTAAAGTCACGAAAATAAATGGGGAGCAAACTAGGGTTTTTAAACCCAAAAATTCAAAATAAATATTCCACTCCATTAGGATGGAAGAGGATGATGAATAATACCTTCCTATGGTCTTAGAAGGATTATTTGAGTGTGGGAGAGGTTGGAAAGGAGGATTTAGAGTTGGGGATTTGAAAAGTGTAGAGAGAAATTTGAAAATGAGAGCAAAATGTGAAAGGGGGAAATGGGCTGCTCTTTGGACGATTTTTCCTTGTTATGGCAGACCTAATGGCTGTCATTTCCCATTTTGGGGTGGTCTTGGTGGTAGTTGGGAGGTGGATTGGTCAAATTACCCGTTTTGGTATGTTAATACCGACTCTTTAAGTTTTAACGCTTTCGATCGATTTCTCGGAACCTTAAGGTTCTATCTTATTAAATAACCTTTAAAGACTTATTTTAATGTTCATAAAAATTTCACGACGTTCGGACGATGGTTCGATAAATCAATTAGAGTTATCGCGGAAAAAGCAGTCCGTGATTAAAATATGCTCATTCAAAATTCTCTTGAATTTTGAGCTTTCCTAAATAATTTGAGTCTTATAAAGCATATTTTATTGATTTAGACCCTCGGTTCGAGTTTGGTCGTTCGGATCAAATTAGGGTTTTCGGTATATTTTACCGGCGTTCGGTTAAGTTCTTGAAATTCCTTGAAATTGATTCTTATAATTTCTAAATTCATAATAAATCATTCCTTCATGATTTTGGTTGTTATCACTATTTATTATGATTAGCACGGATTGGAAGTTGTTCCGGCTCGTAAATAGTGTTTTAAGGCGGCAGAGCAAGTATGCCGAAAATTCTCATCCTTTGCATTCTCACATGTTTTCGTGTGAGGATTCTAAAAATGAAATCCGTTCGTGGAGATTCATTCTCGATCTTTCATTCTATGTTCAGGCTACTCGAAAAACCCTAATCCGGTAGGACTAGTTATCAGTTTTTGATTTCTTTAGTATTCGATCTCCGAATCGATTCTAATCGTTTCATTGGTTTCCTTAAACATAATTAAGGTCTAAGAACCACCACTAAGTGATTCAAACATCACTAATAAAAGTTTTAAATTTTTTCGGGTTATTACAATAGTAAAGCCCACCTTTACTTTTGAACGTCGATTCTCGTCGCGTGTGCTTTTCTTGTTGCTTGTGAGCTTTCCGTCCCTTCTTTACGCAAAATTTACGTTTAATGCGTTGGCATGCTTTTCGAGAAGTTCAAAGTTTATTCAACTTTGATAAATAAACTAATAATTCGAAGTTTCGATGATTCTTTATCGTCTTAATACGTTTAAGCGACGCGTATATCAATAAAAATAATTCTCGTATCTCGAGAGGCGTAATATGATCTACGATCTCATTTTAACCTTTTAGGTTAAATAATTAGCGATATAATAACGTTATTCATAAAATGATTTCAATTATGAAATCTTTCTCACAATGAGATATTCGGATAAAAGTATGTCGTTTTCACGTATTAGCGTATTTAATGAGCGTATTTAAATCGTTAATTTGAAAATCAACCATTTTGACTTTTCTTAATAAATTTTCAATAACTCATATTTTAATGAATAAAATCAATATAAATCGATTTTCAATCGATTTATTTTAATAAAACTTTAATCCTCGATTTTCCGTAAATCGATAAACTTAATTAATATTTTCTTTCAATATTAATCTTTTAATACTTTAAGCATTATTTATGCTTTTAACGTTATTTAATATAACGGTTTTTTGTAAACATAATATTCTATGTTTAATAATTCTCGAAAATTTTTAATATGTCTAAAATAATATTTAGACATATAATATATTATTTTCTTAATTAAAAAGAATTTAAAAATCCTTAATAAAATCACTATAGCTCACGGCTATATGATAAAAATTCTAAACTTTTTCCAAAATTCCTCTAAATTCATATAGTGTATTATTTTACACTATGATCATTAATATGTATTAATATCACTATAGAAAATTTTGAAACTTCTCTTAATTAAGTCCAGGTCCACGGTTCTTCCCAAATTTTGTCGATAAATTTTCTAAAATTCTAGTTAATTTATAAAGGTTCCAAAATTAATTTATAACATAATTATAATCTAAGTCCAACATATCCAACTTCTACATTAATAAATTAATGCTCAAGGGTTCGGTCCTCATCAACCTTATACCAAACATTATTATAAAATTCTAATTAAATTACACTATGCTTAAACACTATAGTGTAACACTAATACATCATAACATCATATAATAACACAAATTAAACCATAGAACATAAGCTCCTAGGTCTCGGCCATTTGGAGAAAAATTAGCTATATATGTCCAAAATTTCTAATAAATTCCTACATCGCTAATTAATACACTAGATCAATAATATGCTATCTTAAAACTTAAATAAATTTTGTACATCAAGATAATATATTTGGTCATTCTCGGCCATTTTAAAACTTATAACAAATGGTTTTAAAAATTTCAAATAATCACCAAGAACTCCTACAACATCATATATCGATAATCAATCTTCAAAACAACACTAAAATTTTCGATCATCAACAATAAATTATACAACATGCTTAGCTTTAGAAATAAATCATCAATATAAACTCCTAAACATATGTAACAAAATCACTAAGCATATAAACATGCTAGCATGATTTTTTTTATTAAATACACATGCTTGGAAAAATAAATTTAACCATTGGATTATTAAAAAGCTTAGGTATAATTGAAGCTCGTTCGATATCTAACCTCGTTAACGGTATCGATCGGTTATAAGGTAACTAAAGATCAAAGCTTTTGGAAAGGAAAGAAAATGAACACTTGGTTTTTCTTATGAGGAGCTCTCGGCAGTGATGAGAGGAAAAGAAGGGAATGAAAGTGTTTATGTGTTTGTGGGTTCAATAGAAATAATATACTTAAGTAAAAATAAGAAATGAATTTACCACACATACAATACTCTCTCTCTCGGTCATTTACAAAAGAGAGCAAGACAAAACATTTTTATGAGTCACCAAATGAATATGTCATGCTAAATAATATCTTCTTACAAGTAAATGCATGATAAAGTTTTTGAGAGAAACAAAATATATTTGACTCATTTTGCACACACATACCGTCGACCATGAAGAAGGAGGATGTATTTTCAGATTTTCATTGTCTTGCATGTAGATAAAATCCTACACTCTATCCCAAATAAATTTGATACTTCATCAAGCATTTCATGGTCAAACTAATCGGCTCTCTCTCACAACATATATTCCACTTGGTTAATTACTAGATTAGAGTGTAGATAGATCCCACTTGCATGAATTAAACCCACAACTTAGCAGTTTGCTCCCAAAATTGGCGTGAACTATTGTAGTTCATAAATAGCACACAATTATTTAAATCCTTCATGAGTTAATATTTGATTTTTCATACCAATTATATATATATATATATCATAATATATGTTTTAGATGATAAATTATATCATAGGAAAAATTATTGGAATTAATCCATGATGAAAACCCTAATTCTCGATTTAGGGTTTTCGAGAATCATTAATAATCAAAATATCATTCAAAATTTTCTAGCATTATTTCAATGCTAAATAATATTCTAATTATATAAAATAATCATAGGAATTTAAATATAATAATTTCTTGATCGTTAGACACGATTCTCAAGTCATCTCTAAGCGTTAACGTTTGAAGCGTCTCAAAACGTTAAATATCGACTCATCTCAAAATGGTCGTAATAAAGCTGTAATCACTTTATTAAATTATTCCAATAATAATGGAATTAAATTCTAAGCTTAAAAACTTAGAAAATATCACGAGCATTTAATTATCGATCGTAATCGGCGTTGAAAAATCTTGTTGAAATCGTTACACCTTCGTGTTCTCAATTCACATTCATTCGTGAATTGTACATAGGAATTTATTATTCCAAAATAATCAAAATCGTTATTCGATAATTTTAATCAAATTATTATAATAATATTCTAATTTACGAAATTAATATCGTAATTAGGCGTTTAAAAATCGGGGTATTACACTAAAACCCTAATTACGATTTATATTATCGTAATTAAGCGTTTAAAACTACGGGATATTACATTCCCACCAGAAATTAGCAGGTCCGGTGAGTTGAAAAGATATACAAGACAGCCTCTCTTGTGCTGTGCAGCGGAGAAAATCGAAAATTCTCTCCATGGTTCTTACCCATTGCTCAGCCTCGTCTGGATTTCCCTTTCGTTAAAAGAAGGCGGATTTTGTCTAAGAAATAATTCTTCGATCCTATGATCGGGTGGAGGTGGGGGTGGTTGTGGTATAGCTTCTTCTTCTTCGGGTTGGGGAACTCTGCCCCTTCTCCTACCCCTTCTTCTAACTTCTGGTTCGGGTGCACGTCTAGGCGGCATTCTGATATTATAAAGATAAAATTAGCACTCGCATATCGTTATCACAGTTCACATATATAACATCATCATATAATCTCATCATAAAACAATTTTAGAAAAACCATTCATCCTTTTCATGCTCATTTGCCACAAAAGCCCATCTAGGGTCATCATGCATATATAGGGAAAAATTGCCTCAAAGATTACTGTTATGTACAAGTCATGGACTCAAAAGAAAGTCAGTACATCTTGTGATACCTTTCCTAACAACCATCATCAACTAACATACTAGATTACATATCGTTACCAAAATACTATACTTCTATTTCCACTACCTTAACGTTACTAAAACACTACACATATACTATACGATATCGTCCCATTTTGGTTGTCGATTCAAGCTTTCTACCAGTCATCAAACCCTCCATCTTCACCATTTTCCATGTTCACATTTAGGTTCCTATCATTTGGTTTCCTTCCGAATACCCTTCTTGGTTCCCGTCTTCATTTTGGTCTTCTTCCCGATCTTATTCCTTCTCCGGTTCCTCTTCTTCTTCTGGATCCTCCTCAGGATCCTCTTCTTCCACAGAGTCTTCATGCGAGTCCTCCTCACGCGCTCGTCTACGAGAATGGCCTTCTCCATCATCTCCTATGGCAAACACATCACGCACTAGAACATAGTCGTCTCGAGGATCATACACCCTCATGCGCGCCGTCTGAGGATAGGGTTCAGCTGGAGGCGATGGCGCTGTCATCGGTGGCAAGACTGGAAGTGGTGAACGTGATGGATGTCCAACCGACAGTGGAGGAAAAACTGGTGTCCCTAGAGCTCTTGGTCTTGCTGCCCTTTCCACGTGTGTCGATCGTCCCTCTTCTTCCAAGTACCTTGGTATTATGGGGTCGACCTCTCGAGGCACCTCTAAGTACAACCACTCCGGCGTAATGTCGCGCCAAGTCTATTCTCGAGGTGGAAGGTATGGTCCTCTAGGTGTAACTCTATAAACACTATAGACATAGCTCAGATGACTGTTGAATCTCGGCAGATCGGCGATCAAATCATAGCTACCATCAGCACGGTAAATGTAGTCACCCGATATCTCCATAGCATATCCTTCCCAATCACAAGGCAATCAAGTCAGCAGACACTTAATGCCATCAAAATCAGTCACACCATATTCATGTGCGTCCATCCAGTGACGGAGATAGTGCATCAAGAATTCTCCTAAGCTGTCGCCCCAGCACATTCTATAAGTACGGTATGCTCGGATCATTTCCTCTGGTGTAGCTCGCGGCCCTAATCTTCTCTTTGCTGTATAACGAGTCCTCGCCATCTGATATAGACAATACTAGCATAAATCAATCTAAATATATCTGATAAGCGGATAAGTTAAACTGTATATATCTGTTAAGCAAATAAAACAATCCAAACACATCTGATAAGCAGATAAATGTCATCAGCAAAGGTTCTTATATACAATGCACATCATAACTCTACTTATCCTACTGGGGAAATCCTACTTTCTAGTAGCATTCTAAGATTCTTATCACACTATAGAGTTCTCGTCCTATGTAAATCATAAGACTACATTCAACTGATTCTTTATCATATTCTTATTTCGCTTTCTAACGAAAAAGTCATAGTCATATTGGATTTCCGTCGTGTGTGAACATCCAAACGAAAGACTATACTCATGTCACTTATCTCATAGTGACATAAATCGTTTCATCTTCATCCTTCAATCGTTTTGCATCTTGATCCCTTTAGTTTCTTCACTTTTGTTTTCGTTGTTCTTGTTTGAAAACTCGCATTGTTTTCATTTGATGCTAGCATTCGTTCTCGTATCGCTCTTTTGCTTTCAATCTCGAATACATCTTTACTTTTGTCTTCATGTCGTTCTTTTTCTTTTGTTCTCATAATGGGAGGAAGTTCTTACAATCATACTTCTATGTTCTTTTGCAAAAGTGATCATGCTTCTTATATCGTCTATGTTCTTTTGGGATAACATATTCATTTGTCATAATCAACTTTGAGATTTGAAATAAAATTTCAAATATTCAGAACATAGCACGTTTGCACATGCGCATGTCTTTGAATTTCGAAAATTCAACATTTCATCTTTAGCACATCATGTCCATTTTTGATCATTGTCATTCATTTCTATCTTTGATCACTTTGCGTAACTTCCATTTCCAACATCTTTCCATAACTTTCTTTTCAAATCATTTGTCATAATATTCATTGATTTCAAATCAATTGCATAACTTTCATTGATTTCAAAACAAAGTTTTGAAATTTCTCTTTTCAATCCCTTTTTCATAACTTTCTTTTCAGTCAAACTTCATAACATTTCTTTACTTTTAAAACATGATTCCAATCCTTTTCATCTTTGAACTTTTCATTTCAAAACTTGAGAAGAAATCATTTACCTCATTCCGGTTGAGCTTGATGTGATGGAGTGTTGAGCACAGTCAGCTGATTTCTAGAAGTCTAGTGACTCGATCTAGACTTAACTTTTGAAAGAAGGTTTTGGATTCAAAGAGCGAAATGCTCTGATACCACTTTGTAACAGCCCACTAGTACTAAGGACGGATTAGCAAGGGCTATTACTTGGAACAGTAATTAAGAGACATGATACACAATTGAACATAGACTTGTGAGACATCTATCAAACAAACTTTAGAACTTCAAACCATTAGAGATAAGCACACATAATTTGCATATAAGACTAGACCATCAGATCCTTAACAAAAGGGATTCAACTGATCTGAATGTATATAATAATCAACTTCAAAACATAACTTAGTGTTCTTTTGTAGCGGAAAACATGTGAATACACATACAACGATGTGTAGTCAAGGTTCTAACATATCAGTGACAAAAGGTTCCGACTGCTCAACACACCTCCATCCCCTCTTCAGCTCAACCTGCACATTTAAAAACAAACATGCGGTGAGTACAAGAATACACTCGGTGGACTCATGTCAAAACATTTTATCAACTTTAAATTACCTTTGCCCATCACGGTGAACACAAGGGTTTTATTTGAAAAGGCCTTGTGCTTACTAAACATTTTCATCATTTCATAAACATTTGTCTGGCCAGACATATTTCCTTTGTATGTACGATCCATATCCCTTTCCTTTCCTCATAACATCATCATTAACGCCAGTAAGTAGGCCTCCTTCTCGTCATTGTGACCGACGAAATTGTCCTTTCGGCCTGATCGCCCTTATGTGTACCACGTTAACCTAGCCGAAATTGACCCTCCGGCATAGGATCCGAATTCGATTTTCATTCATAAGTTGGTAGCGAACCAACAACATTCATCATCATTCATGGATAGAATACATACATAAAAACATAAACATTTAGGCAGGTAATTAAATAAAACATTTCATCATCATTTCTTGAAATAAAGCATCGTAAATAAAATATTTCATAAGCATTTTATTTTTGATTAGTATAGTAAAGCCCACCTGGTATGTATGCTTCTTACACAGACTTTTCCTTAACGTCAGCGATCAAAATGCGTCCCACCTTTACGTAAGAAACTAGTTTAGTACGTCGGTCACATTTTTTTTTTAGAACGTCAAAGTCTAATAAGCCTCAATACCCTTCTAAATTAATACTTCGCATCTTTTAACTAACTTAGTATGTCTTTTGTAACGCCCCCATTCATGTAATAGAGACATTACTAAAATCTTTCTTTCTTTAACAATTATAAAATAATAATAACAATAATAATAATATTGGTAAATATTATATATAAGCAGCGGAGGTAAAAATTTGACGAATGGACGGCATATACCCTATAAATATGTATATGCCAACCTGAAACAACAACAAAACAACACCAACAGAGCAACAACAACTAGGGACACAACCCTTAACAAAATATATACATATCTATTAAACGTCATAGTATATCAAACATAGTTTTTAACCAAAAACCATTTAAGGTTGCTCTTAACACACTCGAGTACTAGCATAGTTTGAAACATATTTACATAAAGCATGATCCTGAGAGAATGTATGTGTGGAGCTCATTCCCGTCAGCATCAATCGTCAACCTCTCAGCCTGCAAAACATATATGAAAATAGGGGATGTGAGCATGTAAACATACTCAGTGGGGAATACACTGCAAGCAGTTATAACCAATTGCGTAATGCGAGAACATAATGAACTCTTCTTTACTGATTACCCTTGCGGGTACTCATTATTTATCTCATTGGCGATTACCCTTGCGGGTACATTATTTATCTCATTGGCGATTACCTTGCGGGTACTCATTATTTATCTCATTGGCGATTACCCGTGCGGGTACTCATTATTTATCGCGTTGGTTGGCCCCGTGGGCCTCCTCGAGGTAATTCTTTAACATTGAGCCCTCAGGGCCTCGCCAGTGTAGATCGCTACACTAGACCCCTTGTGGGTCTCCTCGAGGTACTTCTTTAACATTCTAGCTCACATGCATGCACAAAATACAACAATGATTATAACCACACAGCGTGCTTACGGATCGAGTAAACCCCACCTCGTGTAGGCGTTTGAAATAAAGCTCTTGTTTGGTTGTTCGTCCTTGAGCTTGGATGTTACGCCACCTAGCACTTATAAAATTACTCTTAACTAAGTTTCATATGTCCAATTAAGTATATAAGACTCTTCAACATGTACAAATGGTCTAATCTTAACTAAAAATCAACATTAGCTTATGTACATAACATATGTCTAACGTGAAAATTTGCACAAGACGTTGTCTATCTTGGATGAACCTTTATATATGCTTAAATATCATCAAAGATCACAAATCAATCATCAAAATCCAAAGATCAAAGCTTTAGCATTGACAACCCTAATTCGACGTCAAACTAAAGTTTTCCAAATTTTGAATACATCGGCCGAAAAATCCGAATAAATCATTTTAAGCTTTATTCATGGCATAGAATCCAAATATGAAGTCAAAATGATCAAATAAAATCAAAATTCAACATTACATGGTCTAGGGTTTTCGCAAAAGGGTTTTCAAAGACTTGATTTAAAACGTTTTTCTTGTTCAAAATATATTTATTTCAATCCAACAACACATACATGAACAAATATCAAGCATATAAACAACATAATTCAAGTTCAAGATCCTTCATAATTTTCGAAAATCACACAACAATTCCAAAGAATGACATATGTTCAAAGTTTCAACGTTAAACTACTTGTCGGCAATTAATCCAACATAATATCAAGCAATCATCAAACAAAAACACATCCTCTTCACAATTCATGAAAGGACCGAAAATTCATCAAGTTCATAAGTTCATATTTTTAAATTTTTCAAACCGTAGATACGTTCTAGAGATTGAATTATACCTGAATTCGAAGACCGATTGGAAATTTAGCGGTTGGATCTTGAAATTACGGAGCATGAAATTTTGAAAATTTTGTGTGTGTGTGTAGTGTGTGAAGCACGAAATGGGGAAGAAAAATGATGAAAATGATGAATAGTAGCTATTTATAATCTAATCCACAAATTTTCTTTTATTTTCAATTTATTTAATAAGGTGATTAATCACCATTTTCTAGAAATCCACAAAACTCTACACTTTTCTTCACACTTAAGGCATAAGATATGTATATTTACATATATGTACATGTATATCCATTTTATTACTTGTTCACAAATTTTTAATCTAATGCATAACAAATAAACGTTTTAATCGATTCTTCTATCCAAATCACTTAATATCATCAATTAATCACCAATGCATAAAAATTAAACTTTCATGCTAAATTAATAATTATAAATTACTAAGACATTAAAACTTATAATATCAAACTTTACATTTTCGCTAGGGCGCATCCTCGCTCTTGGCCGAACAACCTGTAAAAACGTTCAAAACTCAAATTTTTTTATTAGTTCACAATTTAAAGAAACATAATTCACTCTTTAAAATATATATATAAATACATATATATATATATATATATATATTCTTTAAGAAAATATCTCGGGGTATTACATCTTTTCATCGTACATCTTAACTTATAACTTTTCGTACTTCGATAGAGACGAAATATGATTTACGACCTCATATTAATCATTTAGGTCAAACGTCGAACTTATACTAACGTCTTTCGATAAAATAATTTCAATTATGAATCGTCTCTTATAAAAGAGATATTCTTCTATTTCTAATCGTCTTACGTATTAGTATATTTATTCAGCGTATATCATATTTCTAAAGGCGTAAAACATAACATTGTTCACATACTAACGTATTTAAATGCGTTTAGACTTTAGTCAACAATTTTGACGTTCAATAACCATATAATTCGAAATTATTCACATATATATCTATCAATTACATATAAATCGATTTTTAATCGATTTCTAATCACATTATTATAAGTCTCGATTTTTCACGTTAATCAACAATCATACTCAAATTTCTTCCTAACTATGATTTAACTTGTACAATACATATCATTTTCACATCTTCGTCACATAACACAACGTTTCCACATAAACATAGTATACCTTATTTTAAAAATCACATAAATTCATAGTATGTCTAAAACATACTTTTAGAACATAATATGTGATTACACATGATAAAATAATTTTAAAACTTTCAAACCTTATAACATAAGGTTTCGGTCCTTTTGTATATATATATCAAAACTTTTCCAAAAATTCCCATAATTTCATATAATAAACTATATTAACATAGGATTAATAATATGTAATAACATTGATCATAGAAAAATTGTACATCACATAATTATACTATATAGTTTTCGGTCATTTTGAAAAATATAACAAACATTTTTCAAAAATTCCAATTAATTCACATAACACAAAATCATCATCATGTATCATCACTATAACATAATTTTCATCATTCACAACTTATACACTAACATACCTTAGAACCATATTTTCGAAAGTTTTGACTTAGGTACAATTAATTTTCTAAAATTCCAATAAATTCATCCAACACTATATTATGAATCTACATCATTAATATGCTATAATATCATTCAAGCATGAATCATATATCAACATAGTATTTTCATAATTTTGGTAATTTCACAACATATACTAATGTTTTCCAAAACTTCTACATAAATTTATATAAGCTTTATTATTACCATAGATCATTAATCCATGCTCAAATCAACAATTAAAAATCATTCTCATCAACATATGAACATCACATGTATTCGGTCATAGCACAAAATTTTTATAAATGCTCAACTTTATACTAAATTCATAATATATGCTCACAATCATCATATAAACATATTTAATAAACATCCTAACATTATAACAATATTTTCAAATTTTTCAACATAAATAACATAAGTGCATAACATAAGATCTAATGGATGGATTTCGAAAATTTAAGCATGTATTCAAAGCTTGAACGATTCTAACCTTTTAATCGGTGTCGATTTTCGATTTACCAACGCTTCTACTTAGGATTTGAGAAAGAAATTTGAAGAACTCTCTTATTTTCTCCAAGGTTCACGGTTCTTAGGAGCAAACGAGAGAAAAATGAAGCTTATCACTTAATATAGGGTGGTATCCCACTGTGCAAAATATCAAAAATGCTTCACATAAAATCATAGAAATTTTGCATATTATCCTCTCTTTCGGTCCACTTGAGCTCAAATAAGACAAATTTTAATTGATCACATAACACTTTATTATGTCATACCTTATCACCTAATTCATACACCTTACATCAATTTCAAAAATTATACAAAAATCCTACTTTTATTCCATGGTTTCGCTATTTCAAAGAATAAATACATCCACTTGTTTTTAATAATTCACCTCATTAAATATCATATTATATCATATAAAAGTTAAATATATGATAATTTCAAAGAACAACTATCATTTTCATGAAATAAAGAAATTTCAACACTTTGTACACACACACACACACACATATATATATATATATATATATATATTTCCTTCTTAGTATGTAGGACAAAATTTATATTTTTTCATGCTCAATATATCATCTTATCTCATAATCAATACATATCCATTTTATTCTCATAATTATCAAAGAATTAAGAAAATCACCACTTAATACATATATATATATGCATCGGCCATGTCCTAAAATAAAGAGATGAATTTATTTTGTCTTATACTATATTTCATGAATCATATATGTCATTATCAAGCATAATCCAATATTAATACTTTAGGAAAATCAACCTTTGAAAAGTCAAAATATATACTTGATTTTTAATTTATGTTCACACTTGTTCACACACCTTTTTTCTTAAAATTTTCGGTCATCACTTAACAAGGAGATGATATTTTAATTTCATGTGCTAAAATACAAGAATTGATATATCACTATCATGTACATCACTCTCATAATCATAGCCTCTAATCTTATCATTTTTCTTCCTCAATTTTAAACTTTTCGCACTTTAGGGATATAATTCATCCCACTTGCACTACTTGATATTACACCTTAGCTTATCCATAAAAATATCTTATTAACATAATTATTATATAACATCATCAATTGATAACAATTTAATTCATTTCACACTATGAAACCATATTTTCGGTACTTATATATATAATAATGCTATGCATTTTATTTTCTTGTAACAAAAGCTAATATATAGCTATGTGACATTTTATAAGTCCTAGATGATAAATTAAATCATAGAAAATAATTAGAACAATTTATGCTACAAACCCTAATCTTCAAACCCTAATTTGAAAATTAGCTCACTTTATTCAATCTTTATTCCTTAGTTTTCTAGCATTATTTTAATGATGAATAATTCTCTTATTACATAAAATAATCATAGGAATTTGAATATTATAATTCCTCAATTGATAGACTAAGTTTTGAATCGTCTCTAAACGCTCGACATTCGACACGCCTCAAAACGTTAATAATCGAATCATCTCAAAGTGTTCATAATAAGGTCGTAAACACTTTATACCTTCATTTCATTAATAAGGAAATTTAATTCTAAGCTTCAACTTAGAAAATATCGTAAGACTAACTATCGACATTTAATCGACGTTAGAATAATACTTTCAATGAATAATATAAACTGATTCCTTAATTCACTAATTATTAGTGAATATGATATAAGAATCCTCGATTATAAATAATCAAATCAATCTTCGATAAATTACTATTTCAATTATCGAGACGAGACCCTAATTTTCGATTTTTATTATCGTAATTAAGCTTTTAAAACTTCGGGATATTACATGATACGTGGAGAAAATCGAAAATCCTCTCATTGCTTTTACCCATTGTTCAAATCATCGGACTTCCTTCGTAAAGAATGTGGATTTTGCCTAAGGAAAAGCTCTTCTATTCTACGATCGGTGGAGGTGTGGTAGTGGTATATCCTCATCTTCCAATGGAATTCCGCCTTCCCCACCTCTTCCTCTGTCTCTTCCTCTTCCTCTGCCTTAACTCCCCTCGGGTCGTCTCAGCTGCGTGCTATTTAAAACATATAATTAACATCGCATATTGTTTATCAAATTGTTACACATACATAGCTTTTATACAATCTCATAATAAACAACTTTAATAAAACAATTCATTCTTTTCATACTCATTTTGCCACAAAAGCCCATCTAGGGTCATCATACATATATAGGAAAATGCCTCAAAGAGGATCTATGTACAAGTCATCGACTCAAAAGAAAGTCAGTACATGATACGATGCTTCTTCTAACTAAAAATATCATCCACTAGCATACTTGATTACAGAGCATTACAAAAGTACTATGCCACCACCTTCGACCGAAACATCACTCGACCGAACCACCACCTTCGACCGAGCTCTCTCGCCTACCCATTACCAAAAATTCCTTGGATGACCACCTTCTTCGACCGAGAATTCTCGTACAGCCAATCCCACCTTCCTACGTGATACCTCTCGCCACCGCACCCATCCCTCGCCACCCGTCGAGACACATCGCCCATCTTCGGCCGAGTCCATCGAGAGTTCTCGTAGGACGACCCACCACCCATTCCTCGGTTGAGATTTCGCCCACCTCGACCGAGCACCCACATCCGTCAACACCGCGAGAATCTTCGACAGTCACCCACCACAAAACCACAAACACGCTCAACCCACCTTTCTCGACCACCTACTGCAGGGGGACAACGCAAGCTCTTTATAGACTTAAGGGATCCAATTCTTAGATGGAGCACCCCGATAAATAACACGTGTTGGAATCTATGGTACACTCTACATCCTCTAGTTCATTCGATGATTATATCGCAACTAACCTTGCGTGAGTCAAACAACAATGAAGATGTAGAAATTCGCATGTCCGCATCACTAGGAGCAAGTCGAACACAAGCCGCGAGCTCTCCTGTCGAAGGTCGAGTCCAGTTAGTCGAACACACCGCCGATGATTTTTACGACCTGAATGTCGAGGCCTGAGGCTCAAAAGCAACTGCAATTGCCGACCATGCGTTCAAGCATAGCTTGATGCCATTGCACCGATTGAGACGAAGCTTACTAAGTCGAAGCTCAAGAATTTCATGGCTAAGCACTTCATTCAATGGGAGTGTGTGCACAATTTCACTGAGGTTCTTGGAGGAAGGATTTTAATCGTCGGAACCCTAAGAGGATTAGAGTAGAGGTCATCACGAGAGAACAGTGATCCATTCCAATTTCACTTGTTTAATTACTAATACCACTTTTGGATGCTCGATTGTCTATGGTTTTGGCGTTATGCATAGACGGAGCTACGATTCAATGATCATCCACATGAACCATCAAAGCCTTCTATTGTCGTGGAGATTTCAACCGTGTCCTAGACCCGGATGAGAGGATCGGAGGAGCAGTACCGCTGAGCGAGATACAAGGACTTTGTTGATACTTATGTTCTCGTAGACTCAAGGATTCCCTCGACGGGATACCACTTTACGTGGACGATACGTGAAGTATTCTAAGATTGATAGTCTTGATTAATAATGATTGGTTGGATGCTAACCTTTTTGCAGACAAACTTTCTCCTAGAGGCACTTTATCCGATCACTGCAAGACCGATCACACTTTTGGAGATGTGACTCGGTATCACCGTCATTAAAATTCTTCAACATGTGGATGAAGCATCCGACTTCAAACACCGCTGAAGAAAATTGGAGGAACAAGAGAATGGTCGACCACGTGGATCCCGGCGCAAAGTTGAAGAGGATGCAACACATTTTCAAGGAGTTCAATTTCAAGGAGTTCACCATCTCACGGAGGGCGAGTATTTCTAGAGTGCATTGCACAATGTGCAATTGCTCGACAAGGACCCCATGAATGGAATTTGGAACAAGAACTTGGTCTTGAAAGAAGACTAAGTTCTTGGAGGAGGTTGAGCGTAGTTTCTTCAAACAAAGAACGAAGAACATGTACATCAACCTCTCCGACGATGCACCAAGTTCTTTCACTCTATGGTGAAAAGAAATCACACGCAGTAACATAATTTCTTTCTTGTGGATTCGAGGAACCGACTTATGACATGGAGGAAATAATCAAGTCTTTGAGACCTTCTATATCGATCTCTTGTGTCAAGGTTCCCACAGTGGATTCGATCCCACTGTCTTTGAGGAGGCCCCGCTTGATGATCAAGACAGAAGGATATGGTTATGGAGATATCCTGATGGAGATAAAGAATGCTGTGTTGACATTGCGAGTAAGAAAGCACCGGACCGATGGCTACCCTTCACCTTCTTTAAAGAGAACGGAAATCGTTGCGTGATGTAATTTTGGCGTGCGGGAGTTCTTTGAAGGGGTCCTGTATGGGAATTCAACCACTCGGTGGTCACTCTTATCCACAAGAAGCATCACAATCCCATCAGCGGATTTCGCACCGATTGCATGCACCAATTTCGTCTACAAGACCATAACGAAGATTATGACCGAGAGATGGCGTCTTTGATGGACAAGATCATTGATCCAAAGACACTGATGGTTTGTGAGAGGACGGACATCGCAGACAACATCTTCTGGCTCAGAATTACTCGAGAGGCTAGAGAGGAAGCAAATCACCCCGAGATGCATGCTCAAGATTGACCTCGAGGCTTATGACTCTATCTCAGGACTTCCTCGCACGGCCATTGGATGGGTTGGTTTTCACCCATGCTTCACTTATCGATCATGACAGCGCACATCGCACATATACGCTGCCATTAATGGAGGGACTCATGGTTCATTATTGGGCGAGAGGGCTTAGCAGGGTGACCGATGTCACCCACTTTGTTCCTTTGTCGTATGGAGTACCTTTCGCATCGCTAAAACGAACAAGGAGTTGATTTTCAATTTCATCCTAAGTGTAGTTCTTCCACTCTTACACTTCTTGCCGATGACTTGTTACTTTTTGGGATGGCATTGCATCGATGGAGGTCCTTTCGGATGCACTTGGAGACTTCACTAATGCTTGAGTTGAAGATTAATAACCATAAGTCCTTGATATTTATGGCGGAATTCGACCATTTGAGAAGCGATCTTGGATCTATTCGCTTCTCATTGGGAGAACTCCAACAAGATATCTTGGCATCCCTCTATCTTCAAGGAAGCTAGAGTCACTCAAGATAGTGGGCTAGTGGAGAAGATAGCGTCTTGTATACACCGTTGGTCTAATCTTAACTTATCTCTTGCGGGCGGTTGGAGTTGATTCGCTCGGTTCGCAAGGAGTGGTCTTCGGTTGTAGGTTCTTCCTCCGCTCACCACCATTGATCGATCAATACGATGGCGGAGGTTCCTATGGGGTTCGATCAGGTGTCCGCTTGAGCGCTTAGTACTGACGAGTGGATCCATGTAAGGTTCCGTGGATCCGGTGGATCCATGCCGAGTACTGACGACCACCACCATATGGGAGTATCCTAATCACATTCGTTATCTCCCTTCTTAAGAATATTCTCATTCTTCGTGATCGCTTTTTGCGATTCGGAGGTGATCATGATAGAGTGCGATCTACTTAAGAGTGTTTTTAATCCAGGACGGGGCGCCTATCACTATCTCCGGAGAGAGGGAGAGGCGTCGCACAAGCGATTTGAAGGACTACATCCCGCCTAAGTTTTCCATCACCATGGCTGGCCATGAGAGAAGACTAAAGCGGTGGATAGCGAGATACATGAATATCTCAGGTATGTACGTTTGTAATACCCATTTGAGTCTCATGATCACTTGTTTTTAAGTGTAAGGACGGAGGCGGTCCGGAAACATATCAAGGAATGGCTCCACCTTAGGAGGATGACTATTTGCAAGTGCTATCAAGCACATTAAAAGGGAGAAGAAGGCGGGTCGACTATCATCCTTCGAGCTAAGCAGATTAGGTTAGCGACTACGGTCAATCACATTTGGTATGCGCTAAAAGTTAAACTTGAAGACATCCCCTTCGATGTGAAGATCATTGTGAAGAGCATTCAAGAAGATGTTTATGCCGCTTATATTCTATGTATTCGTGGATCTTGTTGCTTCTCATTTTGAGTTGGCTTTGTAGTGGTGAGGATGTCTCGATCTTGTTTTGGGTCCACTTTGGGATGCCTTATCTTGTATTTCATAACAGATTAATGGTTTTGGGTGTGTGTGTTGAGGGACTTAGGCCCAACCAAAGCGAGCACCTCATGTGGTTGCATGTGTTCACATTCCCTATCCCCTGCCCGTGATCACACTGCTACAGGGCACTCTTTTCCCACCGGTCATGGGGTTTTTAATGAGGTCCGCCCTTCTGCGTCACTAAGGGGTTGTTGAGGTGGTTTGTTTCTTTATCGCTTTCATAGGTTGAGCGAGTCGCTCTTGGCCTATGTTTTGGCCTTTAGGTCTTTTATCCTCCCTGCCTTGTTTGTACGGAAACTTGGTGATCCCCTCGAGTATGCCCGAGTTCGGTTTGTAACATGTTTCTCCCGTTTTATGTTATTTCGCACGCTTTGACAAAAAAAAGTACTATGCCTCTATATCTACTACTATAACATAACTAAATACACTATACACATACTACTCATATACTACTGGTAACTTAATATTTCATCCTACCTATCACTCACGGTTCACTACCCTCATCAAACCTATCATTTTCACCATTCTCCATATCCTCATCCGAGTTCTCATTATCTTCCGAACTCTCCTCGAATCTTCATCTTCATTTGGATCCTCTTCGAATCTTCCTCCTCTCGGGTCTTCATCATCTTCTGGTCCTCATCCTGCATGTGTACGAGAATCCCGCCCTCATCTCCTATGGCAAATATATCGCGCACGAACATAGTCGCTCGGGTGGGTCGAGTACCTCATGCGCATCTTGGCGGATAGGGTTCTGCTGGAGGTGGTGGCACCATCATCGGTGGCAAAAGCGAGTGGTGGTCGAGTCGGATGTCCAATAAAGAGGAGGAAGACCGCATTCCCAATGCCCTCGGTCGTGATGCTCTCTATATGTGCGGTCGGCCTTCTCCTCTAGATACCTCGGTACTCTGGATCAACTTCTCTGAACCTCCGGATCAGCCATTCTTGTGACGCATGTGTACCCTCGAGGTGGAAGATAAGGTCCTCGGTGCAGCCCGTGACACCTAAACATAACTGAAATGGCACATGAATCTCGGTGGTCTACGATCAAATCAAAGCTACCCTCTGCGGTAGATGTAATCACCCGATATCTCCATAGCATATCCTCCCAATCCATGGCGTAGGGTCGAAACATGCTTGATGCCGTAAAATCGACACGTGCTCATGAGCATCAATCTAGTGGCGGAGATAATGTGTCGAAACTCCCTACCGCCGCCCACACCATCTTGTGCGCGGTATGCATGGATAATCTTTCGTGTAGCTCGGGGTCCTAATCTTCTCTTCTGTATATCGTGTCCTTGCCATCTAAACAAAACAAGACTAAGATAAATCAATGGACACATCCGATAAGAAGATAAGGTAATTTGAACATTTCATAGCGGATGAATTAATCTAAATATATGTGATAAGGGTAAATGTTAATCGTAAGGTCTCAAGATACCACACATATCATATCCCTACTTGTGCTCGAAATCTTACTCTCAAGCAAAGATTCTAAGATTCTTATTATACGTAGAATTCTCGTCTATGTACATCATAAGACTAACTTCAACTAATTCATTGATTATATTCTTATTTCGTTTCTAACGAAAAGTCATAGTCAAATTATTTCCGTCGTATGAACATCCAAATGAAAGATTATACTCATGTCACTTATCGATAGTGACATTAATCATTTCACAATCATCCTTCAATTGTTGCCATCATCATTTTGCATCTCGATCCTTTGGTTTCTTCACTTTGTTTTTGTTGTCCTCGCTTTGAAAACTCACATTGTCCTTCTTTCCATCTTTGCGCTTGTTCTCATGTTGACCTTTGCTTTTGCTCGTAATGGGATAAAGTTTGTAAAATTCATACTTCTATGCTCTTTCGCAATACGTGATCATCGCTTATATCGCCTATGTTCTTTTGGGATAACATATCCATTATTATAAATAACTTGAAATTTGAATAAAACTTTCAAACTTTCATAACATATCTCATTTGTAATCATGCCTTCCTTAATTTCAAGAATTCAACATATCACTTTGACACATCAATATCTATACCATTTTCCATCATTTCTCAAAACTTTCCTTCTCAAACTCTTTCCATATCTTTCTTTTCAAACCAACTTTCATAACTTTCCTTACTTTTAAAACATGATTCCAATGCCTTTTCACTTTTGAACTTTTCATTTCAATCTTGAGAAGAAATCGCACCTCATTCCGGTTGAGCTTGATGTGATGGAGTGTTGAGCATAGTCGATCTCTAGAAGTCTAGTGACTCAATCTAGACTTAACTTTAAAAGAAGGTTTTGGATTCAAGGAAACAAACGCTCGATACCACTTTGTAATGACCCTCTAGTCCTAATGACGGATTAGCAGGACTATTACTTGAACGGTAATTAAGGAACATGAAACACACTTTAATATAGACTTGGAACATATATCAAGCAAACTTTAGAACTTCAAACTATTTAAGATAAAGCACACATAATTTACATGTGGAACTAGACCATCGGTCTTCAACAAAAGGATCAACTAATCAAGGTATTTAGTTTGTCAACTCAAAACATAACTTAGTATTCTTTGCGGTGGAAAAACATGTGAATACACATATGACGATGTGTAGTCAAGGTTCTACTTATCGCGACAAAGGTTCCCGCTCAACACTTCACCATCCCATCATCGACAACTCGCATTTAAAAACAACATGCGGTGAGTACAAGAATGCACTCGGTGGACTTATGCCAAAACATTTTATCATAACATTGAATTACTCTACCCCATCAAGTAACACACGAGGTTTTAGATAAAATGCTCGTGCTTACTAAATAATTTTGTCATTTTCCATAAACTTTGTCCGCGACATATTTTCTTTTATGTATGATCCGTATCCTTTCTCATATAGCATCATCATGCCGTAGAAGAAGGCCTCCTCCCACGGACGCTGTGACCGGCCGAGCATTGTCTTTCAAGACTCTCACCCTTAAGTGTACACGTTAATCCGAGTTAGAATTTTCCTTCAAGACAGATCCAATTGATTTTCATTCATAAGTTGGTAGCGAACCAACAACTTTCATTATCATTCATAGATAGGATCCATACATAAAACATAAACATTTTAGGCATGTAATTAAATAAAACATTTCATCATCATTTCTTGAAATAATGCATCGTAAATAAAACATTTGTAAGTATTTTATCTTTGAGGAGTAAGTAAAGCCCACCGGTATGTGACTTTCTCAAAAGATTCCTTTCCACGTCAACAATCACGTCAGCGTCCCACCTTTCGTAAGAAACTAATTTAGTCGTCGCCATGTTTTCAAGAATGTCAAAGTCTAATAAGCTTTGATAACCTCTAAAATAATACTCATCTTTAACTAATTTAGTACGTCTTTTGTCGAACATCTTAACTTATAACTTTTCGATTTCGATAGACACGAAATATGATTTAAGACGCTCATATAAATCATTTAGGTCAAACGTCGAACTTATACTAACGTTCGATAAAGTGATTTCAATTATGAAATCATCTCTAAAGAGATATTCTTATAATCTTAATATGCACGTATTAGTGTATCTATTCAACGATACCATATTTCTATTAGGCTACAACATAACATTGTTCATGTATTAACATATTTCATACGCTTACACTTTAGTCAACTCTTTTGACTTCGAATTATATAATTGAATTATTCACATATATATCTATCAATTTACATATAAATCGATTTTCAATCGATTTCTAATCATATTCTCATAAGTCTCGATTTTCACGTTAATCAACAATCATACTCGAATTTATACCTAAGTATGTCCTAACTTGAACAATACATATCATTTTTCACAACTTACGCCACTTAACACAACGTTCGACATAAACATAGTATACCATGTTTTAAAAATCTCATAAATTCATAGTATGTCTAAAACATATTTTTAGAACATAATATGTGATTATAAATGATAAAATAAATTTAAAATTTTAAATCTTATCTCCTAAGCTTTCGGACCTATTGAAATAATTTTCAACACTTTTCCGAAAATTCCATAAATTCACATAACATACTATATCAACATAGGATTAATAATATGTAATAACATTAGTCATAGAAAAATTGTACATCATGATCTTATACACTATAGTTTTCGTAATTTTGAAACAATACTTAAACATTTTTCAAAAATTCTAATTAAATCATACAACACATAATCATCATCATGTATCATCAATATGACATAATTTTCATCACACACAAATCATACATCAATATCCTAGAACCCTAAATTTTTGAAAGTTAACATATGAACAAATAATTTTCTAAAATTCTAATAAATTCATATAACACTTTATTATGAACCTACATCACTAATATGATATAATATGATTCAAACATGAATCATATATCAACAATATATTCTCTCATAATTTTCGGTAATTTCAAATATATATACTAATGTTTTCCAAAATTTCTAAACAAATTCATACAAGCTTAATTATTACCATATATCATTAATCCATGCTCAAAACAACAATTAAAAATTATTTCCATCAAACTATGAACATAATAAGCTTTCGGTCATTTGATGAAATTTCATAGATGCTTAACTTTGTACTAAATTCATGATATATGCTCATATACATCATATAAACATATTTAATAAACAACCAAACATTATAACAACATGTAATATTCCATAGAATTAAATGCCTAATTACGTATTTAAAACCCGAAATTAGGGTTTCATGAAATGATTCAATCGTAATGATATCGAATATGATTTCGATCGTTTATGAAAGAATGAATTCTATTTAATATTCACGAGAAGCGTGAATTAAGGAATAGATGTTTATAAAGTGTATCGACGATTATTTTAACGTCGATCGTGATCGATAGTTAAAATTTCATGAAATTTTCTAAGCAATTGCAGAATTAAATTCCATTACTAATGGAATAAATTAACAAAGTGATTACGACTTTATTACAACCATTTCGAGATGAATCGATAACTAACGTTTGAAACGTTTTCAAACGTTAACGCTTTAGAGCGAAATGAAAGACGAGTTTAATGATCAAGGAATTATAGGAATTAATTTCCTATGATTATTAGTGTAATTACAGTATTATTTAGCATTAAAACAATGCTAGATCATTAAGAATTGATAGTGATCAATTTTTCAAATTCTCGAAAACCCTAGTTTGAATATTAGATTTTTATCACATAAAATGATACCATTAATTTATCCTATGATATTATTTAACATCTAAATCATATGCTATGATGTATATATCTATTAATGTTATGAAAATAAGTTTTAACCTATGGTTTAGCATAATGGCCGAGAGTTCTTGTGTGTGTGTAACAAAATTATGTGTTGACTTTCCCACTATCGCATGTATCTCCTAAGTGTTATATAATTGTTATATTATGTCTTCCATTAGTGGGATATCTAGGATATTTTCAAGAGAGATTGCATGCAAAATCCTCATGATGTATATACCCATTAGTGATACATTTAAAAAAAAAAAAAAACTCTTGTGTATGCTTAGAGGGGAGAGAGATACAAGGTATAATGGGGTGGATTTTCAGATTTTATCATTCATTCCACTCAAACACTTGAACACCCAACACTTTGAACATCTCTCATTCTCTCTCTCAAAGCCATTTTCTCCAAACTCTCCCAAATAACCGAGAGCTTCACCATTGTAAAACCATGAATTTTTCTTCTCTTCTTCTATACCAAGCTTGATATCTTAAACATTCTTCCATAAATCCAAGCCACTACAAGGTAGGAATCGAACAATGCTTTGATTGTTCTTGAATTTACAAAATTTTCAAGGTTGCTCTTTAGTGTGAATGTGTTCAAAATTTTCTAAATGTTATGCATGTGTGTTTCAATCTCAAAATCTTGTTAATATATGGTTGTTGTGTATAAAGAATGTGTAGCATGATGAATAGAGGCATATATCATGTTTAAAATTTGAGCTGGTTATATAATTAAGTTAGGAATGTCAATTATAACAAACATAAAAATGTCAATTATAGCAGTCGTTGCCTATTGATATTATCACAAATAGTACCAATAGGACCAACAAAAGTGGTCCTATTGGTACTATTTGGTGATAATAGTCCTAATGGCCAACGACTTAAATTGACATTTTATGTTCGTGGTTATAATTGACATTCCTAATTGATGACTATATATATGTATTTCCACTTAAAATTTTATTTGAACATGTTATAAAATTTTGGTGATGACCAAAGCTTGAGAAATTATTTTGAGCATGGATTCTTGATTTATGATGTATTAAGAGTCCATAGTAATTTATTTGGAAATTTTGGAAAATCCTATGTATTTTTTAAAATGACCGAGAACAACAAAATTTATATGTTAGAGTATGATTTTTATTTGATACACAATGGTATATTATGACTCAGAATTATGCATCCTATGTTTTTATTAGAATTTTGAAACCAATTACTCATTTGTTTCAAAAGCCGAGAGCTACAAGCTCAAAATGGTGATGATTCAAATGGTTTTTGATGAATATTATGATGTAGTGTTGTTACACTATAGTGTTTAAGCATGATGAATTTTGTCGAATTTTATAAAATGTTCTAGCTTGCTTGATGATAACCGAGAGCATGAACATGAATTTCTTGGTGTATAAATCATTTATGATGGACTATATGATATAAAATGTCATGGATTAATATTTGGACCTTGTACTAACTAATTGGAATTTTGGGAAAATTGTGGACAAAAATTAAAAAGCGACCTATATAAAAGAATAAGGTGATGCTCGATTTTATATGGTTAGTATTAATACATATTAGTGATACTATGATAAAATAGTACACTATGTGAATTTAGAAAAAATTTGAGAAATATTTGGTCTTTTAAAAAGGAAATAGCCGTGAGCTATTTCATGAATAAGAATTTTAAATCCTTAAATAACAATATTAATATGTATTATATGTTTAAAAATTATTTTTAAACATATTAATGAGTTTATGAAAAGAAATCAATTAGAAATTGATTTATGAGAAGATCGATATTAAAATATGACTTAGTAAAGAAATTACTAAGAAAAGTAAAATTGTCGACTTTTGAAGTCAACGTCACAAATACGTTCGATAAATACGCTAATACGCGAAGACATATCAGTTTAATGATGAAATCTTGTTGATACGAAAAGATCTCATATTTAAAGTCGTTAGATTGAAAACGTGAGAAGACGTTGAACCTTTACCCAAAGGGTAAATGGTAATTGATAAACATATCTCGATTCTATCGAAGAACAGAAATGTTAGTTTGTTACGCTTGAACAGCATATGAATTATTAAGAATTCAAATTATATCGATATAGAATATCGAAGTTTATTCTAGACTTTGAAAGTCTCGAACACGTGAACGACGTACTAAACATCGCTTTTACGTAGCGTGTGGATGTTGGCCGACGATGACGCTGACGAGTAATCAAGTTTAAGCGAACAATAGTTCGTGGACTTTCTTTCTAAACAAAACGTGACTTTACTATTCTTTCAAATGAGTTTATTTACGATTCTTATTTCAAGAAATGTTGATAAAATGTTTACGAGATTACCCGCCAAAAATGTTTATGTTTTGTTTATGTATCCTATCCATGAAATGTTATGAATGTTGTTGGGTCGCCCCAACTTAAGAATGAAATCGATATCGGATTCTATGCCGGAAGGCTATTACCAGCTAGATTAACGTGTACACCTAAGGTGACTTGTCTGTAAGGACAATTCACGTCGATCCGATCATCGTAGAGGAGGCCTCCTTCACGACGCTCGACTATGATGTTATGATGAAAGGATAAGGGATATGGATCATACACACAAGAAAATGCTTGTGGCGACTTTTATGAACCGATGAAAATGGCTTTAGTAAGCACGAGGCATTTCAAATAAAACCTGGCTTACCATGATGTGGCATGTAATTTAAATATGATAAAATGTTTTCGGCATGAGTCCACGAGTGCATTCTTGTACTCACCGCATGTTTGTTTTAAATGTGCGAGTTGAGCTCGATGTTGATGATGGAGGAGTGTTGAGAGGCCCAGTTTTTGATGTTTTAAGACAAGATAATACCTAATACATATCGTCATATATGTATTCACACGTTTCATCCGACTACAATTATTTATTGTTTTGATGATAAGAAGATATAATCTGAAGTCCTTGATCAATAGTATTCTTTTGGATCCGTTGGAGGATAAAATGATATAAACTGTTGAAGTCCGTGATCATTGTTAATCTGGGTCTGCTGGTCTAGCCACCGGTATATCCAGCTAATGTATGTTATGTTCAAAGCATGATAGTTTACATGTGATATGCATCCTCATAATAGCCTTTCATGAACCTTAAATCGTTTAGTATTAGTCCGCTTCAACCGGGTTATCCGGAAGGAGCGTGATGATGCGTATCGAGTTGCTCTTTAATTTCAAATTCTTTTCAAAACTAAGTCTAGATGAGTCACGACTTCTAGAAATCGACTATTCTCAACACTCCATCATCAAGCTCAACCGGGAAAAGGTAAATGATTTCTTTCTCAAACTCATGAAATGAAGAGTTTTAAATGATGAACAAGTTTGAGATCGCTTTGAACAAGGAAAGAAAGAGATGTTATGATGTTATGATTGAAATGAAGGTTATGAGTAAGGAAATTTTCAAACCTTGATTTTGAAATCAAACAAATGTTATGCAAAGTGATCAAGATTGAGATAAACGATATGTTTGAAATGAACGTGAATGGTTAAAGTTGAAAGGATGAAATCAAATTGATGTACAAGTATGAATTGGTTATGTTGTAATTTTGAAATCTTATTTTCAAATCTCAAGATCTATTATGACAAATGAATATGTTATCTTAAGAAGAACTTAGCGATATAAGAAGCATGATCACGTATTGTAAAAGAACACGAATATGAACTTTTCTCCTTTACAAGAACAAAAGAACGATAGGAAGAATGAATGTAACTATAGCCTCGAGCTCGAACGGAGAAGACGAATGTCAAGACAAACGAGAACGACTTCGACTATGAAAATGAACAACATCGACATTGTCATCACAACTTGACATGGGTGACCGCCGACTTTGACTTTGGCTTTAGAATGTCAAGCATCGACTTGAATACGTGGACATGGTAGTCGTACTACGTCGGCATTTGCCTCAGATTTTGGCACGATCGCGCAATTTTTCTGTACTGCGCAGTAATTTTGTTTTATTCCGTTCTCTTCGTTAGGACTCGATTTACACGTGGTTTTCACCTGCACTCTAACACACTGAACTTCATTTGTTATGAAGGACAGAATTCATATTTCTGTCTCCAGAATGCACTAGAGTCTGTTGAAAGTTAGTTTGAGTTTTATTTAGAACGAAGATCTCATAGCATAACATGTATCTTAGAACGTTATTAGATAATTAGTTTCCAAGTAGAATCAGAAAGTTATAACATGTGTTGTACCTAATGACACTTATTTACCTTATAGATTGATCGTTTATTCTAGTTGCTTAATTGATGTAAGTGTTATCGTATCGTCATCGGATAATATTAGTTGACTTATGTTAGTTTTGATCGGACGGATGGAGGAGATCGTACACGCTAGAAGGATAGGATCGAACGCTACACCCGAGGAAGTGGTGCGCATACCGAGAGAGTTGGATGTGCGGGCGAGGATCTAGGGAATTTCGAGCGTACTATCTCCGACTTTGGAGGAATGCCCGAGCATATGGCGTGACAGATACGATGGTATCAAGTGTCTCGTGGCCATACTTCCCGTGATTGGGAGGATTACGCCCAGAGGTGTCCGGAGACTACATATACCGTGTGGCCGGAGGCTATGACTTGATCGGTGGTTTACCAGTCGTCATCATCGACGTGCGTGTCTGGCTCTATGGAGTTGCACGGGGACCCTATCTCCTCCACGAGTACACGCGCGATGAGTCGCGAATGGTTGTACACGAGGTTCCACGCAGTTGATCCGTTACCCCAGATCGATTGATGAGGCGAGCTCGCCCAAGTGGATAGAAGCGAGACCGAGAGCTTTGGGAGCTCCTGCCTTCCTCCGCTGACATTCGGACATCCGCTGCATCCACCACTACCGCCTTTACCATCGGATGACAGCCCACCACTTCTAGTTGAGCCACACCGCCGCATGGGATGAGAGGTGTGGATACTTGACGGGTATAGTCCGATTCGCGACCACGCCCGATGCGTGACATACATATGGTAGAGATGACGGGCAGATCATCTAGAGTACGTGCTTGAGATGATGATTCGACGAGGAAGAAGATCCCGAAGAGGATGTGGACGAGGAAGATTCCGACTGAAGATAGGGAAGTGAAGACTTAAGTAGATATGTAGTAGTATATGGATGTGATTTGGGTATGTTTTGTTTTTAAGAAAGTGGTGAAAAGGAAAAACTTGATGTTTTGTAAGGCTATAAAAGCCGTATGCATGTGATTTCTTTTGTAATGCTTTATAGTATGTAAGTAACTTCTTTTTAAGTAACTATTGATCCTAAACATATTTTCCTATGGCACAAATTTTTCAATATATATATATGACCGAATGGGCTTTATGGCAAATTGTGTATGACAAAGATGAAATGTTTTATTAAAGTTGTTTTACAATGAGGATATGATGATATTATGTATGTTCAAGTAACGAAAATAATGTGTAATGCTAATTATATGTTTTATATAAGTAATGCCTCCTAGACAAGATCCCAACAAGGAATTAGAGGCGAGGAAGAGGACGACCTGGGAAGAGGTAGAATCCCGTAACAAGAAGATGAGGATATACCACAACCACCTCCACCTCCACCTAAACGCAGATGAGGAACTATTTCTTAGACAAAACCCTCCTGCCTTTAACGGAGGAAACTCAAGAGGCGAAACAATGGATAAGAACCATGGAACGGATTTTAACTTTCTAAGACGTACAGCAAGAGCGTTTGTCATGTATAACTTTTCAATAAATGGACCGCTAATCACGTGGAAGCGAAGAAGACTTTACAAGACAGATGGAAGAATTTACGTGAGGATTTTAAGAGAGAGTGTATGACAAGTATATACCAAAGAGCTATAGGAAAGAAAGAGCACTAATTCTTCGTGTAAAGCAGAGAAAATGTCCAGAATCGATTATGATCGCACTTTTGTGACATGTCAAGATATGCACCGATCAAGTGGACACGACTTGAAAATGTCGGAAAATTTAGGTCGGGTCTAAGGCCGAGATAAGGATGTCTCTCGCCATCATAGAGACTTGACATCGAGGCCTTGGCGAGCACTAGATATTGAGGCGGCATGCCGAAGAAAAGTCAGATCGTCAAACGCAGAATACCGCGGATAAGGGTAAGAGGGTGGGCGCAAATTTTGGAAACAAAGAATAGAGGAAATTTTGAGAATGTGAGCAAGCACAGGGGAAACGTGTAAATCCGGGACGGATCGATAAAGGCGCTTTGTTCCTCCGACAAGAGGCCCACAAGAGCGAATGAGGGCTCTTCCGCTCCGAATGCCGAGAATGCACAAAGGAACGTGCATGGCGGTGTGGGACTGCTTTAAGTATGAGAGGACATTATGCTAATTTTTGCCTGGGACACGCTCGAAAACAGTAAGGCGAACCAACCCGCAATGTCCAGCCACTCGAGCTATCCAATTCCACCCCAACCTCAGACAAGATTACAACCTCAACAAGGTGCAACAACCTCAAGAAGAATACAACAACAACGCAGCCACCTCAACAACAACAAGGCGGCAACCATCACGACAACGCCAAGAGAAGAAGATTTCAGTGCAACAGCAGACAGATGCAAGAAGGACAACGCCTCACCTCACCGGCCAGTAGAGCATATGCCTTATAATCGAGGCATAATCTAATGAACTGTGAAACTGCAGGTATGGGAGTTCTTCTCAACATACCTATTATAGTATTGTTCGACATCGAGTGCTTTGCATTCCTTTATCGCAAGATCATGTGTAGATCTATTGGAACTTAGTGCAAAGCTAATCGATATGAGAATCTCTTCACCTATAGGAGGGATTATGATCTACACATATTTGCTCGAACTTAGAGTTGAATTTAGGATCACTTAAGGTTCTGCGAATAATTTGAACATAATACCCATGGGTGACGTAGATATAATCCTAGGAATGGACCGGTTAGCTAAAAATTATTCCACGATTCTCTGCAAAGAAAATTTCATTTCATTTTCTCGACAAGCTACGCACTTCCACAATCGCATGGGGAAAAGAGTCCATTATATCACGCTGAGCAGAATGATAAGCAAGAAAGGATGCCACGATTTCTCGCTTTACCGAATGGAGAAGATAAACCGAGGTGAGAATTGAAGACATAGAGATTGTTCGGAATTTCGATGTTTTTAAAAATCTACCAGATTACCTCGATAGACAATTGAATTCACCATCGACTGAACCCGGATCGGCTCCAAAGGTGCGAAGGCACCCTATAGAATGGCTCCAAAAGAATTGAAGAACTCAAGATCCAAATTCAAGAATTGTTGGACCTAGATTTTATTAGACCTAGTGTTTCGTCTTGGGAGCGCTGTGTTATTTGTCAAGAAAAAGGATGGTTCTTTGAGGATGTGTATAGATTATCGGGAGTCGAATAAGATGACGCCAAGAACAAATACCCTTGCCAAGAATTGACGATCTGTTTGATCAATCTCAGGAGCAAGTGTATTTTCTAAGATTGACCTCAAGTCAAGTTATCATCAACTCAAGGCATCGGCCCGAGGACATATCTAAAACTTCATTCAACAAGATAGGCCACTATGAATTCATAGTTATGCCATTCGGATTAACAAATGCACCACCGTATTTATGGACCTCATGAACAGTGTTTCATCCATACCTAGACAAGTTTGTCTGGTCTTCATAGATGATATTCTCATCTATTCGAGAACGAGAGGACCATAAGGAACATCTAAGAACGGTGTTGCAAACCTCGAGAATTGAAAAGCTTTTGCTAAGTTCAGAAATGCACATTCCGGTCAAGGAAGTAATGTTCCGACACATCGTGTTTGCGATGGAATTAAATTAGATCCACCAAGGTGGGCAGACAAGAATGGAAATCGTCGAGAACTCGAATGAAATCGAGTTTTCGATTAGTGGTTAGGAGATTCATTGAGGATTCTCCAAGATAGCAAGACCAATAACCCAACTATCTCGAAGGGAATCAAGTTCAATTGATAAGAATGAGGCGAGTTTAAAGCTTAAGGAAAGAACAAGTGCACCAGTCTAGCGCTCCAAGCGACAAAGAGTATGTAGTTTATACAGATGGTTCGAAAATGGACTAGGTTGCTTTTGATGCAAGAAGGAAAAGTGATAGCATATGCATCCCGACAACTTAGACCACATGAACTAAACTATCCAACTCACGACTGGAATTAGCAAGTGTGGTTCATGCACTAAAAATTTGGAGACACCATCTCTATGGAGCTGAGATGAGATCTTTACGATCATAAAGTTTGAAATACTTTTTCGAGCAAAGAGATCTAAATATGAGGCAAAGAAGATGGCTCGAACTAGTGAAGGATTACGACGTGGTATTAACTATCACCCGGTAAAGCGAATGTAGTAGGACACCTTAAGTCGTAAGAATCAAACCAAACTAGGATGTCTCCTACACAAGAAGAAAAATCGTTGAGGAGTTTAAAAGAATGAGGATTGAATTGGTTGAACAACTGAGACGATCACAAGTTGTATCGCTACACTCACCGTGACGTCCGATTTAAGAAAAAGGATCATAGAGAAACAAAGGATGGAGGAAAAGTTGGAAAAGATAAGAGAAAGAGTAACAACCGAGCGGATTGAAGAATTTCCAAGAGCATCGACAATGCTTTAATGTTTGAAGGAAGGATATGTGTTCCGATGATATTGAGCTTGAATGAAATAATGAGGAGGCTCACGATACACCCTACACCGCCCACCAGCGTACTAAGATGTACCAAGACCTAAAAGAAAAGTTCGGTGGGAAGGCATGAACGAGACATAGCTTCTTTTGTAGAACGCTCTTGTTTGCCACGAGTACATTACATCAACGTTCACGGGAAGTTACTGCCGTTGGTATACCCGAATGGAAATGGGATGAGATAACAATGGACTTCGTTACGAGTTACCCAAATCGAAAAGGGAACACTGCGATATGGGTAGTTGTTGAGACTCACAAAGTGTGCTCACTCTAATTCGTAATACTTATGGATCTGATAAGTTAGCTCACGATCGTAAAAGAAATTATACGATGCACGGAGTATCAAAATCTATTACATCCGATAGAGACTCCAAGTTCACATCAAGATTTCAGTTGTTTACAAAGAGAATTGGGCACGAAATTGAATTTCAAGACGATTTCACCCACGCATCGATGGGCATCGGAAAGAACGATCCGACACTTGAAGATATGCCGAAACGTAGTATTGGATCGAGGTGCAAAGTGGGAAGATGTTTTACCTCTTATTGAGTTTGCCTATAATAATAGCTATCAAACGACGATATATGGCCCCATACGCCTTGTATGGAAAGAATGTAGATCACCACTTCCTTGGGATGAGTGGTGAGAGAAAATCGTAGGCGTGTAAGTAAATGAAATGATTGAAATCGTCCAACAGTTAGGCAAAGAATAAAAGAAGCTCAAGATAGACAAAGTTTTACGTGATACGCGTGATCCGAACTGCATTTTGAAAGTGGAGATAAAGTATTTCTTAAAGTCTCTCCATCAAAGGGGATTATAAGGTTCGAGTGAAAGGAAAAGCGAGACCCGCTTCATGAACCATATGAGATCCAAGAAAGAATAGGCCCAAGATAGCATATAGGTTGGCTCTTCCGCCAAATTTGGGAATGTGCATAATGTCTTTCACGTGTCACAACTAAGAAAATACGTACACGATCCAAAGCACGTGATTCATCAAGGTGATCGTCACTTTTCTAACACGAAACGCAAGTATATAGTAAGTCAGTATCGTATCCATGGATTGTTAAAACACGTGTAGCTCAACGATAATTTATTATTATTCAAGCACGATTTTGGTTTGGAAGGCTTTGGGCTTCGAAATTAATCCAAAGCGAGGTAACAAAGCGTAAAATAAAAAAGCAATAAATATCAAAGATGATAAAACAAATAAAAGGCTAACCCTAGGGATGCATAAATCATACCCACAATGTATGTTTATCCTGCTTCCTATTAGCCAATTTTAATCCGAAAGATGGAAGATCACATATATACCAACAACTTCGCATGAAATTGGGCGTATATTACGAGTTTTCCCTACCATTCTAGGTGAAAACAAGTAACTCCAAAAGGATCACTAAGAATATGCTTCCTACGAATACCCTATCTCGCCTACGACTCAAGGTTTATTCAGATCATGCATTCAAGATCGATTGACAATTAATACGCTTACGTCATTAACTAGCAACTAGATATGCATCAAGATTGATCAAAATTAATACATATAAATAAGCACCAAGAATCATGAATCAATGCTGAAGGTAAATAGTGATAATGAGAATCACAACATATAGGATCGAATCATGCAAACCCTATGATTAGAAAGAAAATTACCTAGACATAATAAACGGAATAAAATATGAATAAATCATAAAACGGAAATTAAATGCAAAAACCCGGATAATAGCATTGGATAAACAATGGTTGGTCTTGAATCCAATCCCAAAAAACGGAAAACAACGGAAACGATCGACAAAACGTCCGATCGATAACAAAGCGATAAACTAAACTAAAACAACGATAAACTAAAGCTAGAACGGAATTAAATCGAAACTAAAGTGCAAAAATATGAAAACTAGAGAAAAACTGAACAAATTCGTGCTTAGAGAGGTTGGGGCGTGGGAGCAAGCTTGGGATATATAGGTAGAGGAAACCTAAATCGCGCCCAAACATTCTCGGACGATTTGAGGTCGGTCGCTAGCCTCGCCGATTCACCGCTTTGCTCCGCTCTCTCGTCCGAACTCGAATTGCTATCCGCTTACGCCTAGGACTCCTATCGATATACTCTTAACATTATAAACTTTTCGCATCCATATTTTTCATATCCATTTCATCATCTTTGGTTACATCTTTGCCTTATGCATCGATTATCACCGAAAAGCCTACAAAACACCAAAGAGAAACCCCAAGAGCAGATCTTCCAAAATAGCTAAAAGCATAAATATCGACTATATAAACGCATTTAATAGATCTATTTCATCTTGATATATCATCAATAAACGAGTAAACGTATGCTTATCACACCCCAACTTGAAGCATTGTTTGTCCTCAAACAAAAACAATGAAGAAAACGAAGGACACAACAAAAGATCAACGAGAATAGCATAGGTGATAAACACAATCAAGTCTCGAAATATCTTTCAACGCTCAAAAATATTAGCACACATGACGACATTAGTCAATTCGACACTAACAACGATTGAAAGCAAAACTCATTTAGTTCAACCTCACAAAGGCATGTGTGTAAAATATAGGATACACTCAACTCATAAGAAATTAAGGACGTGTATATACTCAATGATCAATGCAATGCAAAATCTTACCATAGGCTTGTCATTTCTCTAATATCTCCACCCAGCAAATGTGTTCAAATAAGGATCAAAAGGTCTTTTCATAGGTTATATTGTAGGCACATTGGTTAAGGTAGGATAATATATGGCTAAGTGACTCAAAAATATTCCAAGCACCCCATTTATACTTTTCACACATATGGACTTTGTCCATTTTCCTCTTCTTTCCAACGTTAAATCGACGTTTATCCTCATAAGGTACCTATACTTTGATTAACGACCCTTTATGCTCAAAACACATAGTGAACTTATCATTGCTTTTCTTTTCTTTTAGAGCTTATAGGTTTCTCATTCACAATAAAGGTACTATTCTTCACCACGATGTATTTCTTAAAAGTAATTTTTCTCGTCATAACTACATCAAAATTTCAACCTCTTTGATTTCCATATCCATCCTCACCTCCTATCATCAGTTAATCGAAGAAAAAGTCTAATAAAGGCTCAAAGAATGCGACAAATGGTATATATCATCGGGTTAGTGTTTGGGTGAATATGTGGTTAACAAAGATGGCCTTTATTTTCCAAATTGAAACACATATTGCTCTCGTCACGTAAAAAGCGGCAAGTTCTAGAAGAGAATCACATGCATGATATCACATAATTAAAAGAAATCAGATCAAGATGTTTATACAAGAAGCTCAAGTCTCACGGGTTAAGCAAATGGTGAAAACAACAAGTTTAACAATCTCAAGTCGTTCATGCGCATTTTCTAACATATCATGTACTATCATTAAATTTCACAAAACATTTCTATAGTCATGCCACATGGATTAAAACACTTCACTTAACTCGTGATCGAGCGACACAACACGAAAAGAAAGACAAAACACGAAAAAAAGCAACACAAACGAAAAACAAAACAAAACACAAAACAAAACAAACAAAAAGCAACACAAACGAAAAACAAAACAAAACACAAAACAAAACAAAGAAAACGCTGGTTACCTCCAACAGTGCTAATTAGCCTTTAGCTAGACCATCACATACCTTGTTCAATCCGCGCGCTCGTAGCAACGGACTTCCTTCCAAAATTGCGAATTCCCTGTTTTTCGCATTCACCGTGACCACCACCGAGCGTGAAGTGCCCCCAAACTTGGATGATTCACCGAGTTCCATGCCGAGTCCACTTCTTCTCTCGCATTCTTATCGAGCAGTCGATTTCTAAGTATCGGCGTGTAAGCACGAGTCGGATCAAATAGCGTCACGGAGGAATGTACGCCGAATAATGCGCTATTAGAGGTTCTTCACGATCGACCTCGACCCGGTCGTCGCCAAGCGTGTCACCGAGTGGCCTTCGCCATCGCGGTTGGGCGCGACCGCCGACAGAAGTCTCGGCGAACGCTGCACGAGGACGGCTCGCGAGCTCGATCGCAAGTTCGCTTTGCAGCCCACTTTCACACTCGCTCGCCGGATGATTCGATCCGTGCGCTAGCTTACCAACTGATTTTCCATTACTTTCATGTGTTCGCCATACGCCCAGAGACTCTAACGTAATTTTCTGCCGATCGCTTATAAATGAATTCTCAGACGCCATTTGTTGTATCAGCTTTCCACACTCGGTTTCTTCGCCTCGAATCATTACATTCAACGCGAAACCTCCGGATGTTGCTGAAAAGTAACTGGGTTGGCATCGTGCATTATGATGATCTCTGTCTTGCAGTTGTACGATTCCATCCTTCTGACTGCGCGTGGGAGGTGGATACAAGTGATTTAACGGCTCGGCCTCTTGAGGAACAAGAGTCCCATGTTCGCTATTCTGCTTCATCTCGGTATACTTGGCGTGACTCGCCTTGCTGAGGGCACTTCGTAGTTTGGAAAGCCGCCATAACTTGTCGACCTTCTCTCGCCTATTCTCCTTGAGAGCTTGATCTCGGATCAAAAATATTTCATGAGGTCCCCGAGATCTTGTAAACATATACTACCCGAGAAAAGAGAATTCACTCTTGTAAAAATAAAAATAAATAATAATATAACTTGAATTAATAAATCCAAATTGTCAAATTATTTCTATGCAATCTTAACTACCCGAACGCGCAAAATTTGATCGCCACTTTTCTAACACGAAACGGCAAGTATATAGGTAAGTCGAGATCGATCCACGAGGATTGTAATACGAAAACACGTAAGCTAGCTCAACGATAATTTATTATTATTCAAGCACGATTTGGGTTTGAAGGCTTTAGGCTTCGAAATTAATCCAAAGCAGAGTAACAAAGCGTAAAATAAAAGAAAGCAACAAATATCAAAGATGATAAAACAAATAAAAGGCTAACCTAGGGATGCATAAATCCTACCCACAATGTATGTTTATCCTGCTTCCTATTAGCCAATTTTAATCCGCATAAAGATGGAAGATCACATATATAACCAACAACTTCGCCATTTACACAATTGCGGCAAGAGAATACGAGTTTTCCTACCATTCTAGGTGAAAACAAGTAACTCCAAAAGGATCACTAAGAATATGCTTCCTACGAATATCCTATCTCGCCCTACGACTCAAGGTTTATTCGTATCATGCATTCAAGATCGATTGACAATTAATACAGATTACCATTACGGCAACTAGATATGCATCAAGATTGATCAAAATTAATACATATAGCGATAACAGAATCACAACATATAGGATCGAATCATGCAAACCCTAGGATTAGAAAGAAAATTACCTAGACATAATAAACGGAATAAAATATGAATAAATCATAAAACGAAATTAAATGCATAAAACCCGGATAATAGCGTTGATGAACAATGGTTGGTCTTGAATCCAATCCAGCGAAAAACGGAAAACATACGGAACGATCGGACAAAACGCTCCGATCGATAACAATGCGATAAACTAAACTAAAACAACGATAAACAAAAGCTAGAAGCGAATTAAATCGAAACTAAGGTGCAAAATATGAAAACTAGAGAAAACTGAACAAATTCGTGCTTAGTGAGGTTAGCGTGGGAGCAAGCTTGGGGATATATAGGTAGAGGAAAACCTAATCGCGCCCCGAAACATTCGACGATTTCGCGGCCGTCCTCGCGTGCAGAGGTCGGTCGCATACTGCGCGACTTCACGTTTGCTCCGCTTCTCTTGTCCGAACTCCGAATTGCGATCCGCTTATGCCTATGGACTCCTATCGAGATGCTCTTTAACATTATAAACTTTTCGCATCCATATTTTTCATTTCCATTTCATCATCTTTGGTTACATCTTTGCCTTATGCATCGATTATCACCGAAAAGCCTACAAAACACCAAAGAGAAACCCCAGAGCAGATCTTCCAAAAATAGCTAAAAGCATAAAGATCGACTATATAAACGCATTTAATAGATCTATTTCATCTTGATATATCATCAATAAACGAGTAAAACGTGCGTTATCACCCCCAACTTGAAGCATTGTTTGTCCTCAAACAAAACGTAATGTAAAGACAAACGAAGGACATAACAAAAGATCAACGAGAATAGCAAAGGTGATAAACACAATCAAGTCTCGGAAATATCTTTCAACGCCGAAAATATTAGCACACATAACGACATTAGTCAATTCGACAAGAACAACGATTGAAAGCAAAAACTCATTTAGTTCAACCTCACAAAGGCATGTGTGTAAAATATAGGATACACTCAACTCATAAGGAAATTAGGACGTGTATATACTCAATGATCAATGCAATGCAAAATCTTACCATAGCTTGTCATTTCTCTAATATCTCCACCGCCAAATGTGTTCAAATAAGGATCAAAAGGTCTTTTCATAGGTTATATTGTAGGCACATTGGTTAAGGTAGGATAATATATGGCTAAGTGACTCAAAATATTCCAAGCACCCCATTTATACTTTTCGACACATATGGACTTTGTCCATTTTTCTTCTTTTCCAACTCGCTAAATCGACGCTTTATCCCTCATAAGGTACCTATACTTGATTAACCACCCTTTATGCTCAAAACACATAGTGAACTTATCATTGCTTTTTCTTTTCTTTTAGAGCTTATAGGTTTCTCATTCACAATAAAGGTACTATTCTTCACCATGATGTATTTCTTAAAAGTAATTTTCTCGCCATAACTACATCAAAATTTCAACCTCTTTTGATTTTCATATCCATCCTCACATCCTATCATCCGGTTAATCGAAAGAAAAGTCTAATAAAGGCTCAAAGAATGCGACAAATGGTATATATCATCGTTAGTGTTTGGGTGAATAGTGGTTAACAAAGATGGCCTTTATCCTTTCCAAATTCGAAACACATATTGCGTCTCGAACGTAAAAACGGCAAGTTCTAGAAGAGAATCACATGCATGATATCACACAATTAAAAGAAACAGATCAAGATGTTTATACAAAGGAAGCTCAAGTCTCACGGGTTAAGCAAATGGTGAAAACAACAAGTTTAAGCAATCTAAGTCGTTCATGCGTCATTTTCTAACATATCATGACTATCATTAAATTTCACAAAACATTTCTATCATTGGCCACTGGATTAAAACACTTCACTTAACTCGTTGATCGATGACACAACACTAAAAGAAAGACAAAACACGAAAAAAGAACACAAACGAAAAACAAAACAAAACACAAAAAACAAAACAAACAAAAGCAACACAAACGAAAAACAAAATCAAAGAAAACGCGGTTACCTCCCAACAAAGCTATTAACGCCTTTAGCTAGACCATCACATACCTTGTTCAATCCGCGCGTAGCAACGGACTTCCTTAAATTGCGAATTCTCATGATTGTCGATTCACCGCCGACCACCACCGAGCATGGAAGTGCCCCCAAACTTGATGATTCACCGGAGTTCCATGCCGAGTCCACTTCTTCTTCGCGTCTTATCGAGTCGTCGATTTCCTCATGTATGCGACGTGTGCAGCCAGTAGTCGTGATCAAATAGCGTCTGGAGGAATGTACCGCGAATAACGGCTATCTGGAGGTTCTTCGCGGTCGACCCGCGACCAGTGGTCGCGCTAGCGTGTCACCGATGTGGCCTTCGCATCGCGTTTGGCTAGGCGCGACCGCCGATCAAGTCTCGACGCCGCTCGATTGTCATGCCGAGCTCACGAGCTCGTCGCAGTTCATTTTGCAGCCCACTTTCACCCTCATCTCGCCGATGATTCTTGATCCGACTAGCCGACCAACTGATTCTCCATTACTTCATGTGTTCGCCATAGTCGCTCGAGACTCTAATCGTGTAATTTTCCGCCGATCGCTTATAAATGAATCTCATTGATCGCCATTTGTTGTATCGTTCTTCCACACTCGGTTTCTTCGCCTCGAATCATTACATTCACGACAGCAAACCTCCGGATGTTCAAAAGTAATGGTTCATCTGACGATTATGATGATCTCTGTCACGGTTTATGCCGGATTCCATCCTCCACTGTCGGGAGGTGGATACATGTGATTTAACGTGCTCGGCCTCGAGGAGGATAAGGAGTCCCATGTTCGCTCATTTGCTTCATCTCGGTATACTTGGCGAGTCGCGCTTGCCTTGGGGCACTTCATAGTTTGGCGCCATAACTTGTCGACCTTCTCTCGCCTATTCTCCTTGAGCTGATCTCGGATCTAAAATATTTCATGAGGTCCCCGAGATCTGTAAACATATACTACCCGAGAAAAGAGAGAATTCACTCTTGCAAAATAAAAAATAAATAATAATATAACTTGAATTAATAAATCCAAATCAGTCAAATTATTTCTATGCAATCTTAACATCCAACGGCGCCAAAATTTGATCGCCACTTTTCTAACACGAACGCAAGTATATAGGTAAGTCGAGTATCGTATCCAGGGATTGTAATCTGAAACACGTGAAGCTAGCTCAACGATAATTTATTATTATTTAGCACGATTGGGTTTGAAGGCTTTAGGGCTTCGGAAATTAATCCAAAGCAGAGTAACAAAGCGTAAAAATAAAAAGCAATAAATATCAAAGATGATAAAACAAATAAAAGGCTAACCCTAGGGATGCATAAATCCTACCCACAATGTATGTTTATCCTGCTTCCTATTAGCCAATTTTAATCCGCATAAGATGGAAGATCACATATATAACCAACAACTCTGCATCACGATCAATTGCGGCAGAGATTACGAGTTTTCCCTACCATTCTAGGTGAAAACAAGTAACTCCAAGGATCACTAAGAATATGCTTCCTCTAATATCCTATCTCATCACGACTCGAGGTTTATTCGTATATGCATTCAAGATCGATGACAATTAATACGCTTACGTAATTAATCGGCAACTAGATATGCATCAAGATTGATCAAAAATTAATACATATAAATAAGCACCAAGAATCATGAATCAATGCCTGGAAGGTAAATAATAACAGAATCACAACATATAGGATCGAATCATGCAAACCCTAGATTAGAACGGAAAATTACCTAGACATAATAAACGGAATAAAATACAATAAATCATAAAACGGAAATTAAATGCATAAAACCCGGATAATAGCGTTGATGAACAATGGTTGGTCTTAAATCCAATCCCAGCGAAAATGGAAAACAACGAAAATGATCGACAAAACGTTCGATCGATAACAAAGCGATAAACTAAACTAGAACAACGATAAACCTAAAGCTAGAACGAATTAAATCGAAACTAAAGTGCAAAATATGAAAACTAGAGAAAACTGAACAAATTCGTGCTAGAGAGGTGGCGTGGAGCAAGCTAGGATATATATAGGTAGAGAAAACCCAAAATCGCGCCCCGTAAACATTCTCGACATTCGCGCCGTCCTCGCGGAGGTCGGTCGCTCCGCGACTTCACCTGTTTTGTCTCCGTTCTCTCTCGTCCGAACTCCGAATTACGATCCGCTTTGCTCCTATGGACTCCTATCGAGATGCTCTTTAACATTGTAAACTTTTCGCATCCATATTGTTCATATCCATTTCATCATCTTTGGTTACATCTTTGCCTTATGCATCGATTGTCACCGAAAAGCCTACAAAACACCAAAGAGCAACCCCAAGAGTCAGATCTTCCAAAATAGCTAAAAGCATAAAGATCGACTATATAAACGCATTTAATAGATCTATTTCATCTTGATATATCATCAATAAACGAGTAAAACGTCGCTTATCACAAGGCGACGTGACCCTCAATCCGACATATATGAAGAAGAACTACGACAATAATAGACCATAAAGTTCAACAATTAAGGAACAAATCAATTTCGCTAGTCAAGTGTGGAAACATCATGGACAAGAGGGGCCACGTGGGAACTTGAAGATGCAATGAAAGAACGATACCCCATTATTTTTCTAAGGTATGCAAATTTTGGGACGAAATTTTTTAGGGTAGGATGTAATATCCTAGATTAAATGCCTAATTACGTATTTAAAACCCGTAATGTGGTTTCACGAAATGATTCAATCGAATGATATCGAATATGATTTGATCGTTTATGAAAGAATGAATTCTATTTAATATTCATGGGAAGCGTGAATTAAGGAATAGATGTTTATAAAGTGTATCGACAAGATATTTTAACGTCGATTCAGATCGATAGTTAAAATTTCATGAAATTTTCTACAATTGCTTAAAATTAAATTCCATTATTAATGGAATAAATTAACAAAGTGATTACGACTTTATTACAACCATTTCGAGATGAGTCGATAACTAACGCTTCAAAGCGTTAACGTTTAGAACAAATGAAAGACAGTTTAATGATCAAGGAATTATAGGAATTAATTTCCTATGATTATTATGTAATTACAGTATTATTTAGCATTAAAACAATGCTAGATCATTAAGAATTGATAGTGATCAATTTTTCAAATTCTCGAAAACCCTAGTTTCAATATTAGATTTTTATCACATAAAATGATACCATTAATTTATCCTATGATATTATTTAACATCTAAATCATATGCTATGATGTATATATCTATTAATGTCATGAAAATATGTTTTAACCTATGGTTTAGCATAATGGCCGAGAGTTCTGTGTGACAAAATTACGTGTTGACTTTCCCACTATCTGCATGTATCTCCCAAGTGTTATATAATTGTTATATTATGTCTTCCATTAGTGGATATCTAGGCTATTTTCAAGAGAGATTGCATGCAAAATCCTCATGATGTATATACCCATTAGTGATACATTTTAAAAAAATAAAATAAAACTCTCAGATGTATGCTTAGAGAGGCGAGAGATACAAGGTATAATGGGTGGATTTTCAGATTTTATCATTCATTCCACTCAAACACTTGAACACCCAACACTTTGAACATCTCATTCTCTCTCTCAAAGCCATTTTTCTCAAACTCTCCCAAATAACTGAGAGCTTCACCATTGTAAAACTCAATTTTTCTTCTTCTTCTATACCAAGCTTGATATCTTAAACATTGTTCCATAAATCCAAGCCACTACAAGGTAGGAATCGAACAATGCTTTGATTGTTCTTGAAATTTACAAAATTTTCAAGGTTGCTCTTTAGTGTCGAATGTGTTCGAAAATTTTCTAAATGTTATGCATGTGTGTTTCAATCTCAAAATCTTGTTAATATATGGTTGTTGTATAAAGAATGTGTAGCATGATGAATAGAGGCATAGCTCATGTTTAAAATTTTATTTGAACATGTTATAAATTTTTGGTGATAAAGCTTGAGAAATTATTTTGAGCATGGATTCTGATTTATGATGTATTAAGAGTCCATAGTAATTTATTTGGAAATTTTGGAAAATCCTATGTATTTTTTAAATGACCGAGAACAACAAAATTTATATGTTAGAGTATGATTTTTATTTGATACATGCAATGGTATATTATCGACCTAGACATGAATTATGATCCTATGTTTTTATTAGAATTTTAGAAACCAATTACTCATTTGTTTCAAAAGCCGAGAGCTACAAGCTCAAAATGGTGATGATTCAAATGGTTTTGATGAATATTATGATGTAGTGTGTTACACTATAGTGTTTAAGCATGATGAATTTTGTCGAATTTTTATAAAATGTTTTATGCATCGGATGATAACCGAGAGCATGAACATGAATTTCGGTGTAGAAATAATTTATGATGGACTATATGATATAAAATGTCATGGATTAATATATGGACCTGTACAAACTAATTGGATTTTTGGGAAAATTGTTAGACAAAAATTAAAAAAAGCGACCTATATAAATGAATAAGTTGATGCTCGATTTTATATGGTTAATATTAATACATATTAGTGATACTATGATAAAATAGTACACTATGTGAATTTAGAAAAATTTGAGAAATATTTGGTCTTTTAAAGAAATAGCCGTGAGCTATTTAGCGAGTAATAAGGATTTTAAACCTTAAATAACAATATTATAATGTATTATATGTTTAAAAATTATTTTAAACATATTAATGAGTTTATGAAAAGAAATTGATTTATGAGAAGATCGATATTAAAATATGACTTAGTAAAGAAATTACTAAGAAAGTCAAAATTGTTGACTTTGAAGTCAACGTCTAAATAAGTTCGATAAATACGCTAATATGCGTAGCCGATCAGTTTAATGATGAAATCTGTGATACAAAAATATTTCATATTTAAAGTCGTTAGATTGAAAGACGGAGAAGAGCGTGAACCTTTACCCAAAAGAGTAAAATGGTAATCGATAAACATATCTCGATTCTATCAAGAACGAGAAATGTTAGTTTAGCTCAGCTTAACAACGATGAATTCGTTAGAATTCAAATTATATCGATATAGAATATCAAGTTTTCTAGACTTTGAAAGTCTCAAATACGTGACGCATCTAAACATCGCTTACGTAAAGGTGTGGGCGCAGTATCGGCGTTGACGAGTAATCAGTTTAAGACCAACAATAGTTCAGTGGGCTTTTTTCTAAACAAAACGTGACTTTGCTATTCTTTCAAATGAGTTTATTTACGATGCTTATTTCAAGAAATGTTGATAAAATGTTTACAGATTACCGCCAAAATATTTATGTTTTGTGTATGTATCCTATCCATGAAATGTTATGAATGTTGTGGGTCGCCCCAACTTAAGAATGAAATCGATATCGGATTCTATGCCGGAAGGCTATTACCGCTAGATTAACGTGTACACCTAAGGTAGTGTCGTAAGGACATTCACGGTCGTCACGGCGTCGTAGAGGAGGCCTCCTTCACGACGTCGACTATGATGTTATTATGAAATGATAAGGATATGGATCATACACACAAGAAAAATGCTGCCGCGACTTTTATGAACTGATGAAATGACTTTAGGAGCGAGGCATTTCAAATAAAACCTTGTGTCTTACCATGATGTGGCGAGTAATTTAAATATGATAAAATGTTTCAGCATGAGTCCACCGAGTGCATTCTTATACTACCGCATGTTTTTTAAATGTGCAGTCGAGCTCGATGTTTGATGGAGGTGTTGAGAAGCCCGGTTTTTTGATGTTATAAGACAAGATAATATCGGTCATATATATGTATTCACACGCTTTCCGCGACTTTGAATTATTTATTGTTTTGATGATAAGAAGATATAATCTGTAAGTCATTCGATCAATAGTATTCTTTTGATCCGTTGGAGGATAAAATGATATAAACTGTGAAGTCCGCCGATCATTGTTAATCTGGTGCTTGGTCTAGCCCACCGGTATATCCAAGTATTAATGGATGTTATGTTCAAAGCATGATAGTTTATGTGATATGCATCCTCATAATAGCCTTTCATGAACCTTAAATATCGTTTCCTAGATAGTCCGCCCCAATCCGGGTTATCCGGAAAGGAGCGTGACACATTTCAAAAATTTCATCATAAATAACATAAGTGTATAACATGAGATCTAATGGATGGATTTAAAATTTAAGCATGTGTAAAAAGCTCGTGATTTCTAACCTTTAATCGGTTTCAGATTTTCGGCAACGCTTTCTAACTAAAATTTAGAAGGAAAATGAAGAACACTACTTTGCTTTTTTCTTTCTTGTCGGGTAATGAGAGAGAAGAGGTGATCAATGTTCTTAATATCTTATCACTATGTTTTAAAGTTAAAGGAATACAATACTTAACACACTAAATTTCCTTCCTATCCTTTTCGGTCCTCACATAGTATTACAAGACAAAAATTTTATCTCATCTTCCTACACCTTTAATACATCATCTTATCACTTAGTAAATACCCATCACTTTCATCAAACAAGAAAAATTCTTCTCCTTTGTACTCACTAAATGCATCGGCTACTTCACTTCACAAAGGGATGATTTCTATTTTTTACACTAACATACAAGAATTACTACACTTAACACACAAAGCCATCACTATCAAAGAGTTTATTTTTTCTTCTTACCATATTAGTCCACATCGGTCATCACAATGCCAACACACCTCCCACTTGTTCAATTCATGACATATCTTATCTCATGCATTAAAAATGTCTCACTATCATATTAACTACTAATCATGATAAAAAGGATAGCAACTTTATTCATTTCAACTTATTACTACAAATTTCGGTACCTATATAGTGAAAATTGCTACACATTTATTTTCTTGCAATTAATAGCTATATGACATAATATAAGTCTTAGATGAAATTAAATCATAGGAAAATAATTAAAACAATTCTATGTCACAAGTCAACTTTTCGAACCCTAATCTGAATTAGGAACAATTTATCCAACATTTATTCCTTAATTCATTAGCATTATTTGAATGAAGGATTATAAAAATAATGCTCTTATTACAAAAAATAATCATAGGATTTAAATATTGTAATTTCAATCATTATACTAAGTTTTCAAATCGCTCTCAACGCCGACGTTGAATCGTCACAAAACGTTGATAGTAAATTCATAATCACTTTATTTATCCTTCGTTAATAAGAAATTTAATTCTAAGCTTCGTCTTACAACAATAACGTGACTAACTATCGAAATTAAATCGACGTTAGTAATACTCGAAGAATAATATAAACTATATTCTTTAATTCACTAATCATTAGTGAATATGATATAAATATCCTCGTATCATGGTTAGTCAAAATCGAGCTGATAAATTACTATCTCAATTATCGAGACTAAACCAATTTCGATTTATATCATCGTAATTTAGCTTTAAAAATTCGTGATATTACACTTACATTATTTTTCTAAACGATTGACTTAGAATTTATTCCCTTATTAACGAAGAACTAATAAGGTGATTACAACTTATTATCAACGTTTGAGACGATTCAAAATTTAGTATAACGTTTAAACAATTGCAATATTTAAAGTCCTATGATTATTTTATGAAACAAGAGCATTTTTTTATATAATCCTTCATTAAAATAATTTTAGTATTAAAGGAATGAAGATTGGACAATTTATTCCTATTTTCTAGCTATGTTTCAAAATTTCATCTTAAGACATAGAATTGTTCTTTTTATTTTTTTTCTTATGATTTATTTCATCATCTAAGATCTATATTATATCATGTTACTATTAAATGGAAAAAATAAGATATGTAGCATTATTTTCTCATAGTAACCAAATCTAGCAGTAAAGTGTAAGAGAGAAATTTTCATCTCTTATGATAATGATGTATAATTATTATGATATTGAGATGTTATTAATGTGGATAAGATATTTATTAATAAAAGAAGTGATGTGTCAGTACATTTGTAGTGGTCGAAAACTTTGACAAAGCGAAAAGAAGAAATTCAAATTGTTTGAAAGTGATGGTTAATTATGTTGTATGAGAGTATTTAATTCATGTATAAGATAAAATGATCTTTTAATAAAGTGTTAAGTGTATTTGTTTGGTAGTAGAGTGTAGGATTTTAAAAGATAAGAAAGTGTAAATTGTCGACTTTTATTTAGATATTTGCATTAAAGGTTGATTAATGTATATTATCATCAAAAATAAAAATCACTCCTTTCTATTTCCAAAAGTGACGTGAGTTTTGAAGAAAAAGTGAGGAGAGTTCTTCAATTTTCTTCAATCTTAAGTTAGAAAAATGTTTTCTTCGCTTTCGATTTCGATTAAAGGTTAGAAATTGTAAGCTTCTATATATGCAAAATATTAGAAACCATCCATGAAAATTTAACTTATATGATTTTGTTATTTCATGAAATTTGAGAAATTTTGTTAAATTAAGTCTTAATTAACTATGTTTATATGATGTTTGAAGTATATTATGAATTTGGTACAAAGTTGAGCATGTTAGAATTTTTCTTGTTAAAGTAGAAAAATATGAGAATTATATGTTGATGATAATGAATTTTGATTGTTTTTTTATCATGAAATGATAATAGTTAGTATTGTTTAAGCATTTATGAATTAATTCATAATTTTGAAAAATATTGATATTATTTCACAAAATTTCAAAATCTTAAGTTATGATATATTGATGTGTGATTTGTGTATGATGGATATTATTGCATATTGTTGATGTATAATGATAATAATGTGTTGTGTGAATTAATAAGAATTTTGAAAATTGTTTATTTGATTTTACAAAACTTTCAAGAACTATAGGTGTAGAGTTTGATGTCAAATTTTCTTTGTCTAATGTTATTTGATATTATTGATCCTATGTTAATATAGTATGTTATGGAAATTTCTAGGAATTAATGGATAAGTTTTGAAAATATGTTCAAAAGGCCGAAACATTAAGAAAGGGAAGTTAGAGTTTCAAATTTATTTTATCAAATGTGATCACATATTTAGTCCCAAAATATGTTTAAGATATACTATGAATTTATGTAATTTTAAAACGAGGTATAATATTTTTGTTGAAACGCTTTTGTTAGTGACGAAGATTTTGAAAATAAAGTGTTATGCTTAAGTTAGTTCATATGTATATGTATTTTTGAGCATGATTGATTGCTAAGGTGAAAAATCGAGACTTATGGGAATGTGATGAGTAATACATTAGAATTTGAGTATATATATGTAAGTTAATAGTTCTAAAATAATATTGAGAAATACATGTTTTGACGTTGAAAATGACTTTGATAAGAGTATAAATGTATGAAGTATGTTAAGGCCAGGAGAGTTATGTTTAAGACTACGAGTTATGTTTTACGCCTAGTATAAATATGGGTTTCTCAATAGATATACTAAGACGGGAGACGCATTAGAGATATAAGAATATCTCTTTATAAGAATCGATTTCATAATGAAACATTTTATCGAAAAATGTCAATATGAGTTCGATAATCGACCAAATTTATGGTATGTGCTCCAAAGTAAGGTTTCGCCTCGACTTAAAAATGAAAAGTTATAAGTTAGAATATTCGATGAAAAGACGACTAAATTGGTTAAAAGATCGAGGCTTTTAGAAGATGTATGTTTAGTTAATAAACCTTAAAAGATTTAAAAGTTATCAAATTCTATTAGATTTTGACGATTCTCAAAAATGCGACGGATGTATTAAATTAGTTTCACGTAAAGGTGGAGCACGAAGTGAAATCAGTAAGAAGAGAAACGTTTTGAAGCAGAATATACCAGTGGGCTTTTTCTCCTCAATGATAAAATAAAATAACAAATGTTTTATTTATGATGCTTTCTTCGAAATGAAAAGTCTTTATTTACGATGCTTTCTTTGAGAAATGATGATGAAATGCAATTATTTAATTACCCGCCCAAATATTTATGTTTTATGTATGATCCTATCGTTTGGTTCGCCAACGTAAGTTTAATCAATCTGGATCCTATGCTAGTAGGAGAATTCCTGCAAGGATTAACGCTATCGAATACCCGAGAAATTTCTTAAGAAGTATGAAATATATATTTATATATAAATATATATATATATATATATCTATATTTAAGAGTGAATTTTTTCTTTAAATTGTTAACTAATGAAAATTTGAGTTTTGAACGCGTTTTACTTAGTGTTGTTCGGCCAAGGCGAGGATGCTCCTAGCAAAATGTAAAGTTTGATATTATAAGTTTTAATGTCTTAGTAATTTATAATTACAATTTAATGAAAGTTTAATTTTATGCATTGGTGATTAATTGATGATATAAGTGATTGGATATAAGAACGATTAAAACGTTTATTTGTTATGCATTAGATTAAAAATTTGTGAAGAAGTAACAAATGGACATGTATGTAAATATATGTAATGTATGTCCAAATGTTAGAGAATTGTAGAGAATGGTAGAATTCTCTAGAAATTGTGATTAATCACCTTATTAAATAAATTGAAAAATAAAAGAAAAATTTGTGGATTAGATTATAAATAGCTACTATTCATCATTTTCATCATTTTTCTTCCCCTTTGTTTCACACTCACACACACTAAAAATTTTTGAAAACTTCATGCTCCAAATTTCACGATCTACGTTAAATTTTCGATCGTTCAATTCGGTATAATTCACCCTAGAACACATCTATGGTTTGAAAAATTGAAAATATGAACTTATGAACTTGTTGAATTTTTGGTCCTTTCATGGATTGCGAAGAGGATGTGTTGTTGTTTGATTATTTCTGATGTTACGCGATTAATCGTCGATAAACCGTTAACGTTGAATTTTTGAGCATATGTTCATTCTTGGAATTTTTGTGAATTTCGAAAATTTGAGGCCTTGATATTGAATTTATGTTTTTTATATGCTTGATATTTGTTCATATAGTGTTGTATGGTTGAAATAAACATGTTTCGAACAAGAAAACGCTTGAAATCGAAGCGCTGGAAACCTTTTGGCGAAACAAGCTCATGTAATGTTGGATTTTTATTTTATTTGATCATTTTGACTTCATATTTGATTCTATGATATGAATAAAGCTTAAAATGATTTATTCGATTTTTCGTACGATTCAAAATTGGAAAATTTTAGTTTGACGTTCAATTAGGGCTTTCAATGCTAAAGCTTTAATCTTGGATTTTGATGATTGATTTGTGATATTTGATGATAGTTAAGCATATATAAAGGTTCGTCAAGATATACGACATGTGCAAATTTTCAGTTAGACATAAGTATTACATAAGCTATGTCTGATTTTTGGTTAAGACCACACTATATTACATGTTGAGAGTCTTATGTACTTAATTGGACATATAAAACTTAGTTAAGAGTAATGTTAAAGTCTAGGTGGCGGACATCCAGAGCTCGAGACAAACAACCAACAAGAGATTTATTTAGAACGTCTACACGAGTGGGGTTTACTCGATCCGTAAGTACGCTGTATGGTTATAATCATTGTTGTTTTTGTGTATGCATGTGAAGGACTAGAAGTAAGTCTCGAGGGAGACCCATCAGGGGTCAGTGTAGCGATCACTACACTCGAGGGCCCACAAGGCAACTAACGAGCAATAAATAAATGTCGTACAGGGTAACCGCGATGAGATAAATAATGATTACCCGAAGAATGCGCCAATGAGATAAATAATTAGTACCAAGGTAATGCATAAGAAGAGTTCATTATGTTGTGTGCATTAGCAATTGGTTATGACCTTTGCTTTGCAGTGATTCCCCATCGAGTATGTTTACATGCTCACATCCCATATTTTCATATGTTTTGCCGTGAGAGGTGACGAATGATCGACGGAATGAGCTCCATAAATACATTCTCTCGGGACCATGTTTTATGTAAATATGTTTCAAACTATGCTAGTACGAGTGTTTTAAGAACAAAATTAACTTGTTTTTGAACAAAAACTATGTTGAAATGTAATGACTTTTAATGAGTAATCTTATATATATATATATATATATATATATATATATATATATATATATATATATATGATGGAATCGTGTCCCTAGTTGTTGTTGCTGTTGTGTTGTTTTGTTGTTGTTTCGTAGTTGGCATATACATATTTATAGGGTATATGCCGTCTCGTCGCTCAATTTTACTCACTTGCTTTTATATAATATTTACCAATAATATTATTATTGTTATTATTATTTAATAATTGTTAAAGATAGAAAGATTTTATTAATGTCTCTATTACAAGAATGGGGGCTTCAGGTATTGGTATCGAAGCAAGGTTTACATTCCTCGTACTTGCTAATTGTTTTAACGTATCATATGTTTGAAAGATTTTGAACTTTTGATTGAGAATAGAGAACGTGTGGCCATTACCGCTGCTCGCGTCGACTCGTGTAATTTATGTTTATGAAAATGTTTTAACTGTTTTCAAAGTTATGATGTGAGCATGAAATGAAAAGAAAGATGTGATCGGGATAATGTTTGAAAGTTTTCGTATCAAAAGAAACTGAGAGGTTAAGAAAGTGTCCACAAGGGACAAAGTATATGATTTGTTATGCTTGATACTTAATTAAAGTTTTATTCGCTTTCCGACATTCTTTATGAAGCTAAAGATGAAAGTTTTAGGAAGTGTTTCTTAACTCAAGTTTAGTATTCGAGTTAAGAATATGTGTTACGCTATGAGAAAGAAAGTAAACTGAATTATTTTCATGTTATGAGAAGAAGTCCTCAAATATAACTTGTAGGTCTGAATGCAAATGACTTGTATCTTTGATTTAGAAATTCGAGACACGCCAAGACGTAATCCCAGCCGAAATGGGCCACAAACCCCGAGATAATGGTGGGATTTTGTCGGTTCTCACAACCTAAGTTTATGCAACAAGCAAAGCCTCGAGATGTGGACTGACAACCAACCAAAAACTTATGAAATTATTGATCGGTTTAGAAGGATGGATCCACCAAAGTTTAAAGGAGCATGAAAGACCGAAAATGTTGAGGAATGGATCCGAGTTCTTGAGTGGATTTTCGAGTTGATGGGTTGCTCAAGAGCAAAAGTCTCATGTACTATATACCGCTAGTTGAGGAAGCAAGTTATTGGTGGGAATCGTATGCTAGAACAATATCGTTGAACAACGTCAAGCTTTGACGTGGAATGATTTCAAAGATTTGATTAGGGATCGTTATTTCCCTCAATCTTATAAAAAGACTGAATTTCTTAACTTAAGCGAGGCGACATGACGGTGGTTGAATATGAAAGGAATTTTAACAAATTGTCTCGATTTGCTCCATATTTGGTGGATCGAGATGAGGAAAGCTCGTCGTTTTGAACAAGGGTTGCGATCGAAATCGAGGAATATTAGGCGGCTTGGAATTGGCAACTTATAGGGGAGTAATTGAAGAGCACAAGCAATTTCTAGTGGTGCGCAACTAGAAATCCAAAATGAGAAACGTGATTCATATGGAAAGAAGAAGGAGAATTCGGGAAAAAGTGGAAGTGAGCGGTCCGGCAAGAGATGTCAACAATTATCATGTTCTTGATAGGTTCGGCAAATCGCTACAACAAATGTGACAGACCTCGATGCCCAAATGTAAGAAAAATCATAAAGGTGAATGTTGGCTAGGAAAGAATGTGTGCTATTCTTGCGGAAAACCGGGGCATGTGTCATATATTGCCCAAGTAAAATGAGAGCTGAAAAGAAAATACAAGTATCTGAAAAGAAAGTGAAGCCCAGAGTCTTTGCCATGTCTCAAGGAAGATAACTCCAAGGATGGAGCGGACACGATGTCGGTATTCTTCAAGTGTCTAATACTCGAGCTTTGGTTTTATTTGATTCGGAGCTACACATTCGTTTATCTCTACAAAATTTTGTTCCCATCTTGAAATGCCTTGCTATGTTGATTGTGATACACTAGAAGTTAGTGTTCCTTCAAAAACTATTATAACTTCTAGGATGATAAAAGGTATAGTAATAGATTTAGAGGGAAGGAACTAGAAGTCGACCTTCATGTTATAGATATGCGAGATTTTGATATAATCCTAGGAATGAACCGGATGGGTAGAAATCATGTAACACTCGAGATGTCGTGAAGCGGTGGAGATTTAAAGTCTGGAGAGCCAAAAATTTGTTTTCATGGTGTAAGAACAAAGGCTCCATCAAAGATTATAAGTGCAATGAAAGCAATGAAAATGCTAAGAAAAGTTATTGTCATGGGTATCTAGTTACCATACGAAACACAATCGACAAACGTAAGGTCACGAAAGTGCGGTAGTAAGGAATATGTAGATGTATTTCACGAAGAGTTACCAGGATTCCACCGACCGTCAGTTAAATTTGCAATAGATCTGCAGGCAGCACCGATCTCAAAAGCACCATACCGAATGGCACAGAGAGAAGCAGAACTCAAAGTTCAGTTGCAAGACTTACTTAACAAAGAATTTATTCGACCAAGCGTATCTCCTTGGGGTGCTCCAGATTATTTGTGAAAAGAAAGATGGAACTCGAGAATGTCGTTGATTACCGAGGCTGAATAGATTGACGATTAAGAATAAATATCCATTGCCCAGATCAAGATTTATTTGATCAACTTAAAGGTGCTAGTGTGTTCTTGAAGATTGACTTGAGATCGGGATATCACCAACTCAAAATCAAAGGAGCGACATTCAAAAAAGCTTTAGAACAAGATATGGTCATTTTGAATTCAATGTCGTACCTTTTGGACTCTCGATGCACCGGGTGTCTTCATGGACTTAATGAACCGAGTTTTCTACTCATATCTTGATCGGTTTGTTATTGTGTTCATGGATGATATTCTAGTGTATTCAAGTGATAAAGACCAACATCTTGAACATCTCAGACAATATTGGAAATATTAAGAAAAGAAAAGTTGTATGCAAAGTATCGAAAATGTGAGTTTTGGCTAGAACAAGTTGCTTTTCTTGGACATGTGATTACCGAGAAGAATAGAAGTAGATCCATCAAAAGTTGAGCGATAAGCAATTGGAAAAGACCAACTAATGTGAATGAGGTTAGAAGTTTTCGGGAATGGTAGGATATTATCGAAGATTTATACAAGGTTTTAAAGATTTCGGTCCATTGACAAAGTTGACACGCAAAATGAAAAGTTTCAATGGAGTGAACGGTGCGAGCAAAGTTTCCAAGAACTATAGCAACTCCTCATGTCGTCTGTTTTAAGCATGCTGATGGTACCGATGGTTTTGTTATCTCAATGATGCTTCAAAGCAAGGACTTGGATGCGTGCTAATGCAACATTGAAATGTAGTGGCCTATGCTTCAAGACAATTGAAACCACATGAGCGAATTATCCAACACATGATCTTGAGCTTGCGGTATAGTACATGCGTTAAAGATATGGCGACATTATCTTTACGGGAGTAAGTGTGACATTTATCTGACCATAAAAGTTTGAAATATTTCTTTACGAGAAGAGTTAAATCTTGCAAAGAAGATGGTTAGAGTTGGTTAAAGACTATGATTGCACTATTCACCATCCCGGAAAGGCAAACGTAGTTGCAGATGCATTGAGCCGAAAAGTTTACAACGTTACCTACCAAACAAGAAGAATTGATTAGAGAATTTCGAAATTGAATTTGGAAGTGACATGAACACCACGGGAATCATTTCGCACTTGTGGTTCGTCCGGTAATTCAAGATCGAATTAGAGCACAAAAGAATGATCAATTTTGTGTTAAATGAAGAAACAAGAGAAGGGTACAATTCAAGGATTTTATGTTATGACCAATGGTACTCTTGTCTTCAAAGGAGATTGTGTGTACGAATAATGAGAATTTGAGACAAGAATTACTTGAAGAAGCTCATAACACTCCATATTCCGTTCATCCCGGAGGAACCAAAATGTACAAGGATTTGAAATCGAGTATATTGGTGGTAGAATATGAAGAGATCCATTGGAGAGTTTGTAGAAAAATGCATTATATGTCACAGGTGAAATTTGAACATCAACGACCGTCGGATTGCTAAATCCACTTGAGAATCTGAGTGGAAATGGGAATATATTTCTATGGACTTTGTGGTTGGACTACCTCGCACAATTAGAGGTAATCACGCTATTTGGGTTATTATTGATAGATTGACAAAATCAGCTCACTTTCTTCCCATGAAAATGACGCTTTAGCATAGATCGTTAGCTCAACTCTATATTAATGAGATTGTAAGACTACATGTGTGCTAATGTCAATTGTGTGCGGATCGAGACACAAGATTTACTAATTTTGGAAAAGTCTCCAATCGACTTTGGGCACAGTTTAAACTTCAATCTGACTTACCATCCTCAATCATATGGATGATCGGAGCGAACTATCCAAATCTGGAAGATATGCTCCGTGCTTGTGTGTTAGACATGGGTGGAAGTTGGGAGAAATATCTACCATTGGTTGAATTCGCTTATAATAATAGTTATCAAGCTACTATTAGGATGGCTCCATTTGAAGCCTTGTATGGGAGAAAATGTAGGTCACCAATTCATTGGGATGAAGTTGGAGAGAGACGGATTTAGGGCCTGAATTAATTAAAGAAACATTGGAGTAATCACAAAGATCGGAGAAAGAATTAAAGCAGCCAAGATCGTCGAGAAATATCTTGACCAAAGACGAAAGGACATACACCGAGGTTGGTGACAAGGTATTTTTAAAGATAAGCGCCGATAAAAGGTGATCGATTTGGTAAGAAAGGAAAGTTACAACCTCGTTATGTGGGACCTTTTGAGATACTTGAAAAGATAGGAAAGGTGGCATATCGCCTAGCTTTACCTCCGGACTTGGTGGCGTTCATGATGTGTTTCATGTCGATGCTTAGGAAATATATCTCGAGATCCGTCATGTTATATCTCATGAGAATTTGTGTTTCACCGAATTTAACACGAAGAGTGCCGATTAGATTCTAGATAGAAAAGTGCATACTCTAAGAAATCGAGAAGTACCTTTGGTGAAAATGATGAGAGTAGACATGGACTGAGGAAGCCACATGGGTAAGAGAAGGCGAACTTTTAGTTCGATATCCCAACCTTAAGAACTTACGAGGTTAATTTCGAGACTAAATTATTTTAAAGGGGTAGAATACCCTGAGAAATTTTCTAAAAGAAGTATGAAATATATATTATATATATATATATCTATATTTTTAAGAGTGAATTATTTTCATTAAATTGTGAACTAATGAAAATTTGAGTTTAAACGTTTTACAGGTTGTTCGGCCAAGAGCGAGGATGCGCCCTAGCGAAAATGTAAAGTTTGATATTATAAGTTTTAATGTCTTAGTAATTTATAATTATAAAATTAGCATGAAAGTTTAATTTTTATGCATTGGTGATTAATTGATGATATTAAGTGATTTGGATATAAGAATCGATTAAAACGTTTATTTGTTATGCATTAGATTAAAAATTTGTGAAGAAGTAACAAATGGACATATATGTAAATATATGTAATGTATGTCCAAATGTGAGAATTGTAGAGAATGGTAGAATTCTCTAAAATGGTGATTCACCTTATTAAATAAATTGAAAAATAAAAGAAAAATTTGTGGATTAGATTATAAATAGCTACTATTCATCATTTTCATCATTTTCTTCCCCAATTTCATGCTTCACACACTACACACACTAAATTTTTGAAAACTTCATGCTCCAAATTTCACGATCTAATCATTAAATTTGAAGTCGGTCTTCAAATTCGGTATAATTCACTTCCTAGAACACATCTGGCTTGAAAAATTGAAAAATATGAACTTATGAACTTGTTGAATTTTCGGTCCTTTCATGGATTGTGAAGAGGATGTGTTGTTGTTTGATTATTTCTTGATGTTACGTTGGATTAATCGTCGATAAACCGTTTAACGTTGAATTTTTGAGCATATGTTCATTCTTGGAATTTTTGTGAATTTCGAAAATTTGAGGCCTTGATATTGAATTTATGTTATTTATATGCTTGATATTTGTTCATATATGTGTTGTTGGGTTGAAATAAACATGTTTTGAACAAAACGTTTGAAATCGAAGCCACCGAAACCCTTTTGGCGAAAACCTAGCTCATGTAATGTTTGATTTTGATTTTATTTGATCACTTTGACTTATATTTGGATTCTATGATATGAATAAAGCTTAAAATGATTTATTGGATTTTTCAACGACGTATTCAAAATTTGGAAAATTTTAGTTTGACGTCGAATTAGGGCTTTCAATGCTAAAGCTTTAATCTTTGGATTTTGATGATTGATTTGTGATCTTTGATGATAGTTATGCATATATAAAGATCGCCTAAGATATCTGACGTTACGTGCAAATTTTCATGTTAGACATAAGTTATGTACATAAGCTAATGTTGATTTTTGGTTAAGACCAAACTATTTGTACATGTTGATGAGTCTTATGTACTTAATTGGACATATGAAACTTAGTCAAGATTAATGTTAAAGTGCTAGGTGGCACGACATCCGAAGCTCAGGGACGAACAACCAAACAAGAGATTTATTTTGAACGTCTACACGAGTGGGTTTACTCGATCTGTAAGTCGTTGTATGGTTATAATCATTGTTGTGTTTGTGCATGCATGTGAGATAGAATGTTAAAGAAGTACTCTCGAGGAGACCCACAAGGGGTCTAGTGTAGCGATCTACACTCGGGGAGGCCCAGAGGCTCAATGTTAAAGAATTACCATCGAGGCCCATGGGGCTAACCAATGAGATAAATAATGAGTACCCGCAAGGGTAACGCGATGAGATAAATAATGAGTACGCAAGGGTAATCGCCAATGAGATAAATAATGAGTACGCAAGGTGCTGCTAAGAAGAGTTCATTATATTGTGTGCATTACGCAATTGGTTATAAGCGCTATTGTGTATTCCCCACGAGTATGTTTACATGCTCATCCCATATTTTCATATATGTTTTGCGGTGAGAGGTTGACGAATGATCTTGATGGAATGAGCTCCACAAATACATTCTCTCGGGACCATGTTTTATGTAAATATGTTTCAAACTATGCTAGTACTTGAGTGTGTTTAAGAACAAAATTAACTTGTTTTGATGAAAACTATGTTGAAATGTAATGACTTTTAATGAGTACTTATATATATATATATATATATATATATATATATATATATATTGATGAGGTTTGTGTCCCTAGTTGTTGTTGCTCATTGGTGTTGTTTTGTTGTTGTTCAGGGTTGGCATATACATATTTATAGGGTATATGCCGTCGTTCGTCAATTTTACTCATTGCTTATATATAATATTTACCAATATTATTATTATTGTTATTATTATTTAATAATTGTTAAAGATAGAAAGATTTTAGTAATGTCTCTATTACAAGAATGGGCGTTATATACACTAAAGGTAACTGTACTTCTTGAAAGGTTTGCTCACCCGATTCACGGTATTGTGTCTTGAAAAGTTTACTCGGCGGTCACGACGTCCGTGGAAGAGCCTCCTTACGGCGCAAGATGAGATGGGATATGGATCATACAGACAGAAAATATGTCCGGCGGACAAAGTTTATGGAAAATGACAGAAAATGTTTAGTAAGCACGAGCATGTCAAATAAAACCTCGTGTATTCTTGATGAGACGATGTAATTCAAAGTTATGATAAATGTTTTTATTAGTCCACGAGTCTTTGTACTCAACCCCATGTTTGTTTTAAATGTGCAGAGTTGAGATGGTGATCACGATGGAGCAGGTGTTGAAGCAATAGGAAACTTTTGTCGACGATAGTAGAACCTTGAGTACACATCGTCATATGTGTACTTCATGTTTTCATGCAAGAAAACTAAGTTATAATTTCAAGAACTAATTACCTTTAGATCGGTTGAACCACTTGTTAAAGATCGATGGTCTAGTCTCGTATATAAATTATGTGTGCTTAATCTCAAATGCTTTGAAGTTCTGAAGTTTTCTTGATATATGTCTCACAATTCGATATCCAATTATCTTTTCGCTTCTTAATTTCCGTTCAAGTAATAGTCCCTACTAATCCGCCTTAGGAATAGTGGGTTGTTACATATATTTGGCAACTCAAGCACCATGTTCCGTTTGTCCGAGTGACCTTCCACAACAACCTATCATTTCGGACTTGAGGCTGCATATGGTTAAAGCCGGTTGAGATAGATCTCTCGAGAGATCGGCTTATCGATAGGGACTACATTGAAGATGCGTGGCGATCGGTGATATCATTCCCCACAACAAATCCTAGCTCCATCAACTGGATTGAGCCTCAAAATGCTCTGGGAAAAACTACATTCATCGGTCGTCTTCCAAAGTTGTCGCTAAAATATGCATATCACACTCTGGACTTTCGGCATTCTCCCGAGCTAAGGCTGGGGTGATCAATCGTGGAAGTACCTCATTGATTTCGAATTGATGCAGGTGAGGACGTCTGTGGCTATAGCCTTTAAATCTTCGACTTCCATCCAAGCTAAGCGTGTCCGAGGGCTGATATTCACCCGCTCTCTCCCGATATATACCTGTGGGATACTTACATAATTTCTGCAGATCATCCAAAGATAGGTCTGGTTCACGATTTCATTGAAAACTCATATGAGAGGAACTCCATTCATCTATGGAGCGGATATGTGGATAAGAACTCCAAAGTCATAGTCATGTGAGTAAACCGGTTCCTTGTGAATGCTCCATGGAATCCTACTCCGAGTGAGCCTCACCTCATCGTCCGAATCCCCATCTCATGCGGTATCCGTTGGTGCATAAATCTCGTGCATCTCCAACCTAGATAATCTATCCCATCGTTCATGGGCCTCTGTGTGCAAGGTGATATCCGCGGTATAGGATGATGCTCATGAATGATCTCGTGTTAGTGATGTGGGCGACAATGCTCTATTCCCCTTCTCTGTGGCCTTTCTACAGTGGCATTGTGATATCTGCAAAAATACATTAAATCAAATACAATCCACAGCATGACGCAAAATTTGATCGCTTAATTTCCTACCAAATAATATGATAGTAAAACAACAAGTATATATATCGTATCCACGAGAGACTATGACTCGATAACACAACATATAATCAACACGTAATCTTGATTATTATTCGGCAACAAGATATCAAGAGATAATAATAAAAATAGACTCAAAGTATAAATAGAATAAAATCGATATAAAAGATGACCCTATGTACTTAACCAACCGACTTCACACAATTAGCCTATTAATGCATTTACCAATTTAATCCACATTCATATGAAGGATCACTAATATAACTATAGTTTTGCCAGACGACCTAGTAGTAGGTTAGCTAAACTCTATCTCCGTCGGGTCTCAAGAGAAGTAAGCTAATTACCAAAAGCACACAAAGATTAACCTCCTACGGTTCACCTATCTCCGCTAGGTCTCAAGGTAAAAACTATATTATTAATTCAAGATATCGACTATGCAATTAATTCCGCCAGGACATCAATCACATAACTAGCATGCATTAATATTGGCGAGATACCAACACATGAGAATTAAAGCGAAGAATCATAAATCATGAATGAGACGACAAAACAGAATAATAGATCAATCATACAAATCTAGTCATACATACAAACCCTAGGAATAATATGGAATTTAGCTACGCATAATTAAATTACTAAAGCAATAAATAAATAAAAATAACGAACAAACCGAACTAATAACTGAAACAAAAGAAAATCTGAATGGTAACTATTCGGAAAACGTGCAAAAGAAAGCGAGTAAAAATAAATCTGTAAAAGTCCGCCACCTCCTCTAACGTCGATGCGTTGATATAGGCAACCTAGAGGATCACGAGAGATTCTATCGTGAGAGAGACTTGCGAGCTCTGTCGCGAGGTCTCCTCCGCGTTCCTCGTGGGTTTCGCTCGCGACCTTTGGTCGCAGTGAAAGTCGAGACAATCTTTGCTTTCTGCGTTCGATGCGAGCTTCAATGCGATGTCCAATCTTGCTTTCTCGCGTGTTCCATCTTTTTTAGTCAAACACGTGCTAAAATAACACAAAATACACATAGCATAATATCTTCCAAGGTAAATGTTTGGTATGAATTTGTGCTTATTCTTGGTATAGTTTTGCATGTTGTTTTCTATGGTTTGTCCTATTTATGCCGTTGGTTTGATTATTATTTATCGATTCGGACTTACTTCGTTCGTTTCGATGTTACGTGAACGGCATAAATATGATGAAATGGATCGCCAATCGGTATAATAATGAAAGGATAGATCATAAAGCAAAGCGAATCGCAATCGAAGATCGGACGCGAGATAACGAGCGAAACATCAAAGTCGGGCCGAGCGCGGCCCGCACGCCAACACCCATCAGCACAAGTGCGTGCCAGGCCGCTCGTGGAGCCCCATGCGCCGCACACCACACGCCACACTCGCGGACTCGTTGCCGGCCGCCTTCATGCTCGCCCTTTTGCCAGCGCCATCCGCCGATTCCCACATGGCGAGTCTTCCGTCCGGCTGGTGTCCGGTGCCGTCTATTGCTCGGCCCTTCTCATTCTCTCTGATTCAGACGTTCAACATCAATTCCACGCGTGCCTCGGCTTAGCGTTCGAGCCTACCCGGCGCGCACAGGCAGCCGCTCGCCCGTGCCTCGGCCGCTGCCGCCCCGCCTGCTTGCGCCTTTCATATACGCCACCCGCTCACTTCATGGCCCTGACTCTCCCTCTCGTCCCAACCGTGACTTCTGCGCCGGCTAATATTCAGTGCTCTATCTTCAGAGCTCGCCTGTGACGGCCTTCGCTTTCATCAGAATGTCCCATTTAACTTGGCGCTAATATATATGCGCGTTAGGTCATTAGAGTCTCTCTCGGTTTTGATTTTCTTTCCCGGCCCATCTTCTTTGTTCTTAGGTCCATACTCGAGCTTCTCTCAATCCATGACATAAAAACATATTTCTTTATTTCTCGATTGAATAATCTTGTTTAACAATTTATGCTCTTGGATTTATCAGTTCTATTGGAATTAATTTCATAGTATTATTATTTGATGATTTCTATTGAATTCAATTCCATAGTGATGATGGATTGTTTTCATATTGCTTTGATTTACATTGCTTAATGATTTCCTTTGATTAATTTATGTTCTGTTGGATGATTGATATTTATGGTTTATTTGCAATTGGATATAGATTAGGGCTTGACAAACCCTAAATAGGATTGCTATTGCTTTTGTTTATCCTTTCCTTTCGCCTTTCATAGTTCAACTAGGTTGACAACCCCCAGTTTAGATTTATTTCTTTATTAGTTTAGCTGGGATAGACAACCCCTAGCTTAGGTTCTGTTTATTTTCGTATTTCAATTCCGTATGTTTCAAACCTTGTTGGTATTAGAATGTTTAGGATTTAATTGCTTTATGCGACACGAACAATGACCTATTAAATTTTCCTTGAAAGACGACTTGGGTTAACTTATCACGCTACAATTACCTCGTATGATTGCGAGTAAATTTGAGTGTGTTTTAGCTCGAACAAATTTAAAGACTTTAGGCGTATTGTTTGTGTTGTTTGTTTTCCATGTTTCTTTTCGTTTTTGTGTGTGTGACTTTTCTTGTTTGAGTGTTGTTGTATGTGTCGCTGAGCTTGATCTAAATAGGGCACTACCGGTTGGACCGCATCGAAGATCTATAAGATCGCTTCTTCCAAGCGGAGGAGTTTGGTGCCATTCAGTGTGGTGGTGAGTGAGCAGATAATCGAGATCAACACATCGTTGAGAATTCTCCCGTTGAGAGAGATGGGTGAGAATGCACGTGCTTCGTGATTTCTACAAGCGGTGATTGGGGCGCTACTTCCCAATTGTTCTTGGACCGGCAGCCGAGACTATGAGCTTAAGCCGACTCACTTCTCGCTCATGCCTACCTTCCATGGGCTTGCTAGTGAGGATGCCTTGGGATAAGGAGTTTGCTCGGTTTGCAATCCTTCATTGGGAGGACTAAATAAAGAAGATCAGTTGAAGATGTGTTTCCCGTACACCGAAGGATAGGGCAAAGTCGTTTTCGGCACTTCCGCTTACTCTGAGACTGAATGCCGTGGTAGATAAGTTCATGACGAAATACTACCTAAACAAGAAGAGTCGAGAGTTGAGGTCTCGACATGACCTTTAATCGACATCGACGAGCCATTCCATGAAGCTTGGAATGGTTCGTGATCTTTTGCATCACCATGCCTTTGCCGGATGAAATTCTGATCAATTCTTCTATGATGGATTGACTCGAGTTTCAGTACATGGTGGAAAACGATGCGGTGGAGACATTGGTTCTAGAACGGCTGGATATCGCCGATATTTTTGAAGCCATGTTGCTACTTCCAGACGAAGTCCGATCGTGGTGGGAGGCAAGCACATGCGTGAACCCTTCATCGACATGAATAAACAAGTGGTGAATTGATGAGGGAAGTACACGAGCTTAAGTTGAAGAAGCGATCCACAAAAGACAACACAAGGAATTCATGGAACCTTGTGGAATCGCAATGAACTTGGGCACAATGTTGATACGTGCCCCGGGATGAAGAGCATAACTCAGAAGGTGAAGCGAAGCATATGCTATGCAAGGATTTCAACCTAGACAACAGTTTGAGCCTAATCGGCAACAAGTTAACATGGGATGGAGGAATCAAAATCAAGGGCGAGTTCATACGATCGCGCATACCAAAGACCTCCACAGCCACAACACTTTCAGTGAGGCAATACCCGCGCGGCGATATGTTGTGGCACCTCCGTCGCCACTTGAGAGGCCAGCTTTTGAGGATATGAACACCCAAAGAATGGATGTTTTCGCCCAAGATTGGATGCTCAAGACTCACAAACAAGCGTTTAGAGGCGAAATGGTACAGATGCTACTTGCTGAATGAGCTATTGCGGCAAAAAGCGTGGGAAACTCCTAGCCCGGCCTCATCGGGCTCATGCGATCAATTCTGGGGTGATCGAATTTTTCCTAATAAAATGGGAGAGTCATCGCGAAGCCCTGGGTCGGATGAGGTGGACAGAAGAAAGAGGCGATGCCGTTAAGCAAAGCGACAAACCCGTACATTCTACCGATACCTTCCACACGGTTGAAGAGCGAGAAGCGAGGACCGGCAATTCAATGAGATCTACAAGCTCTGTCCAAGTTGAATGTAAATTTGCCTCTTTGGACATCATCAAAATATGCGACCTCGTCAAGTTCTTCAAAGAGCTAGCTGCAAAGAAGAGAAGATTTGGAGAGAATGAAAGGTGATGATCTCAAGGCTAATTCCATCCCTCAGGCACCAATTGCCTCCCAAACTCGAGATCCGTAGTTTTATTATTAAGATTGCTTTGGGTAGGGAAAGAAGTTTACGGCATGCTAGATTTGGGGGGGATCAATCTTATGCCTTATTCTATGTTTATACGATTAGGATTAGGTGAACTTAAACCCACTAGGATGTGTACAATTGGTGATAGGTCCGTGAGATACCCCAAGGGTATTGTCGAGGATATATTAGTTAAGATGGGTGGATTGATTGTTCCGTTGATTTCGTTATTTTGGATATGGGAGATGTTAGGGAAGATGGGGAGGAACACACTTGTTGTTGGGAGGCCATTCATGGCCACAACCAACAACCTAATTGATGTTAAGAATGGCACATTGAAAATGACGTACTTGGTGAATCGTGTCTTTTTCGCACATGATAGTATGATAATGCCGTCTGTTAAATTCATTGATAATCATACTTCCATAGATGTTGTTGATCCCTTGGTCGAGAATGTTTTCTTTGCGGTGTGAATGCAAATATTGACAAGGATAAAATGAAAAGAATTCATAATCGGGGGTAGTTTAGGGATTTAAAGCCGGAATGAAAGTTTCACTTCTACATTCTCGTTTGAAGTCACCTTACAAGACGCTCAACTCGGATGGAGTGGTCCATACATCATGGAAAAGGTGTTTCCTTACGGAGCGTCTTACTTGCGACCCCAACTCCGGATCATTTATTGTGAATGGACGTGGTGCTTGATCGAGGATGGTCCAAAAGAAGTAGATCATATCATCTTTGATGGATTATCATGCTCACGACGTTAAACTGAGTGCTACGTGGGGTTTACCCATGGATCTTTCGTTCTTTTTCTTTCCCTTTTGTTGTTTCGTTGTTCTCGTTGATCTATCTTGTTGTTTTGTTTGTTTTGCTCGAGATTTGGGAGCGTTGTAAGCGGTGTGGTGAAGCCGTTATACTCCAACTCTGCTCGTGCCGCTCACATTCCAACCCCTCTTTTTCGGGAGTCTCATCCTCTATTGACTTTTTTGTGTTGTTAATGTTTAGAGCACTAGGGGCGGTTTTCGATTTTAGTGTGGGGAGATTATTTTATTTTGTGTTTGTGGTTATCTTTTGCATGTTTCGTGATGTGAGTTGGTGATGATTTTGATCCCTTGGACTCAAGTTTTTGTCTATCACAGTAAGTTGGGATTGTGATTTGTGTCTTGAACTCGTGGTATCGGTCAAAACTTGATGTATTCCGCTTATCTTGATATTATGTTATTGAAGTGCAATGTGAGTTGACGAGATTGTGTGAATTGATTTTAAATCGGAGGTTATTGATGTGATTTGTCCGGCTAATGCTGGGGTAGTGTTAACAATGTGGTTACCTATATACTTGTTTAAAAAAAGGTGTGAAAAGAAGATAAAGAGGAGAATTAAAACTCAATAAATTGTTGAGATTGTTGAAATGGAGGATGGGATTTTGTCCTCTTTCTCGTAAATTGAGAAATGGACATGGAAACCACATTAGGAGACTCGAGTTCATCGAGAGTTCACCTTCGAACATTGTTCCAAAATCATTAATACTTTCTATGTTATCAAATGAAACTTGTTGCTAAAGGTAACCATTTTAGTTAATTCATCCCTAGTGGAGAGTTGGGTCCGAGCAAAATAACGTACTTGTTTATTTGATATTCTCACAATCTTAGATTTGTTTCACGTGGTCTTTGATTATGTAGTCATCATGTTTTGGGGATTACAAAAGAGGTTTGATTGATTGGACTAAGAGTTATGTTGCATGAGTTATCTTTCTACTCTTATTAGTATAGACTTTGCATGAGGACAAGCAAATGGATAAGTGTGGGGGTTGTTTGGTATGAATTTGTGCTTATTCTTGGTATAGTTTTGCATGTTGTTTTCTCTGGTTTGTCCTATTTATGCCGTTGGTTTGATTATTATTTATCGATTCGGACTTACCGTTCGTTTCGATGTTCGTAGAAAAACGACATAAAATATGATGAAATGGATCGCCAATGATCGGTATAATTGAAGAGCATCGCGATAGGAGTTCTTAGCGCAAGCGGATCGCAGTCGAGAGATCGGACGCAAGAGAACGCGGTGAAACGTCAAAGTCACGCCTGGCGCCCGGCGCCGCACACCGCCGGCACCGTCCACGCTGCGCGCGCGTGCCAGCCAGCGCTGGCGAGCCGCGCGCCACACACCACACGCCACACTGTGCGCGCCGTTGCCCAGCGTCGCCCTCGCCCGCGCACGTTTTCATCAGCGCCCGCTTCCCGTGCGAAGTCTTCCGTCCGGCCAGGTGTCGGCGCCCGTCTCGCCATTCTCAGCCCTCTCATCAAGCCTTTGCGGTCAGCCTGCATTCGGCATCAATTTCCCATGCGCGTTTGCCTTGGCGCGTTGACCGCGTACTGCCCGGCGCCCGTGCAAGGCAGCGCCCGCCGCCCCACCTGGCCGCATACGCGTCGCCTCGCCTCTTGATGCTGCGCCTTCAGCGCCGCCCACCGGCGCTTCGGCGAAAGCGCGCTTCTCCTCTCGTCCCAACCGGTCTTTGTGACTCGCGCTATAATATTCAGTAGCTCTCTATCTTCCAGCTCTCGCCTCGCCCCGGCCGGCCGCTTTCATCTGAAAGTCCCCCAACCGACGCTCAATCTGGAATCGGTGCTGCATCTCTTTAATATATATATATGTGCGTTAGGTCAATTAGAGAGTCTCTCTCGCTTTTGATTTTCTTTCCACAGCGTGTTGTCTTCTGTTGTTCTTGGGTCCATATTCCGAGCTTCTCTCAATCCATGACGAGAGATAAAAACACGATCATTTCATATTCTTTATTTCTCGATTGAATAATCTTGTTTAACAATTTATGCACTTGGATTTATCAGTTCTATTGGAATTAATTTCATAGTGTTATTATTTGATGATTTCTATTGAATTCAATTCCATAGTGCGTGGATTGTTTTCATATTGCTTTGATTTACATTGCTTAATTATTTCACCTTTCGATTAATTTATGTTCTTGTTGGATGATTGATATTTATGGTTTATTTGCAATTGGATATAGATTAGGGCTTGACAAACCCTAAGAATAGGATTCTATTGCTTTTGTTTATCGCTTTCGTTTTCACCTTTCATAGTTCAACTAGGGATTGACAACCTGGTTTAGATTTATTGCTTTATTAGTTTAGCTCGGGATTGACAACCCGGCTTAGGTTGTCTTTATTTTCCGTATTTCAATTCCGTATGTTTCAAACCCTTGTTGGTATTAGAATGTTTAGGATTTAATTACTTTACGTATGCGACAGAACAATAGCCATTAAGTTTTCCATGAGAGGCGACTTGGGTTAACTTATCACGCTACAATTACCTCGTGCGATTGCGAGTAAATTTGAGTGTGTTTTAGCTCGAACAATAAACATAAATATATCAAAAAGCTCAAAAGATCACTTATCAATTATAAACGAAACAAATATATCCTTACAAATCAAGCAAAAATGAGGCTTATCGGTCTATCGGATTAGGGTTTTCGAATAGCGAACTTAGAATGAAAGATCAAGAATGAATCTCAAAAAATGATTTCATTTATAGAATCGTCTCACGAAAACATGTGAGAAGCCAAAGAATTTGAATTTTCGGGCATGCTTGCGGTGATCTCAAAAGTACAATTCACGAGCCGGATAAACTTCCATCATTGCTAATCATGAAAATTAATGATAACAATCAAAATCATGGAGGATTATATTATTATGAATTTAGAATTCATAAGAATCAATTTGAACGAAATTCTGAAGAACTTAAGCAATAGGGAATATATCTCGGAAAACCTAAAGCGATCCGAACGAACGAAACTCGAACCAAGGGTCTAAATCAATAAAAATTATTTATAAGACTCAAATTAATTATGAAGCTCGAGAATTCAATAAATTTCGAATGAGCATAATTAATCGTCGGACATTGTTTTCCGCGATAATTGAATTGACTTACGAATGTCATCCGAACTTCATGAAATTATTATAAACTATTAAATAAGTCTTTTAAGCCTATTTAAGGAAATAAAACCTCAAGGTTCGAAAAATCAATTGAAAGCGATAAAACTTAAAGAGTATTAACATGCCAAATCGGGTAATTTGACTACTCTTCTTCCAACCACCACAATGGACCACTCATATAGGCTCCCAACAACCATTTGCTGCCATTTTACAGAGTCAAAACCGTGCCCTCTCTCTCTCTCTATTTTGAAAATCTTCTCTCTTTTGTTCTTCAAGTTTAAGCTTTAATCCTCCATTTCAACCCATTCCAACTCTCAAAATAAGTTTCTAAGACCATAAAAGGTAGTATTCATCATCCTCTTCCATCCTAATGGAGTAATTGTTTTAAATTTTTCATTTGAAACCCTAGTTTCGACCCTTCAAATTTCATGGCTTTTGAGCCACCAAATGCTCTCAAGCCATGAATAAAATATGCTTAGAAATATGTTCTAAGGTTGTGTTTAAAATTTGAGAATTTTTGGAGCATGTTTGTTATTTTCAAAATTTTGTTAGAATTTTTTATAGAAGATAAAGCTCTTGTGAATATTATTTCATATTGTTGGTTGTTGATGTATTAGAAGCATATAGGATTAAGATGAGAATTTTGAATTATTTCTTCTATTTTTTTAAAGAGGCCGAATATATATATGTATTTTTAGGCCATTGTTTTGATTTTATTTGTTGAAAATAGTTGAGATATAGTGTTTAATATATGATATGAACATCATATATTAATCTTGAAATTATTGAAACACATCTCCTATTTTCTTCAAGAAGGCCGAATATATATATATATATATATATATATATACCATTGCTTGATTTTTTGTTGAAAATAGTTGAGATGTAGTGTTTAATATATGATATGAAAATCATATATTAATCTTGAAATTTTGAGACACTACTCCTATTTTTTATATGGACCGAAACTATATATATGTATTTTAGGATTTATTTGATGTTTATTTGTTGAAAATAATATGATATGTGATGTTTAGAAATAATATGAACCTAATATGCATTGTTAGGAATTTATGGAACACATCAATATATGTCGGGACAAAAAATTCCAAGCATTTAGTTAATATTATAAATATTTAGTTGAGGTTTAAAGTTAATATTGCATGTTTATTGCATACTATAAACATATGGTGAAGTGAATGGAATTTATTGAATATATATATTTATATATATTATAATTACCAAAATATACATGTAGTAAAAAGCATGTGTTATAATTTTAATGTATGATATGAGATGATATTTAATGTTTAGTAGATAATATAAGCATGATATGATTTTTGTGGAATTTATTGAACACCAATGTTCAATAAATTGAAATACGAAAATATAATGCTTATGTACTCATGGTTTAAAATTTTATTTGATGATATTGAGTTGAAATGCTTCTATAGTATGATAGGAGTATAACATGATTTTATTGAAATTATTGGATACTTATGCTAATTATCGAAAATATAGCAAAATGGTTAAGTATGAGTTGATTTTAATTGTGAATGATGCCATGGTAGTTAATCTATAAGTTAGAATGAATGGTATGTGATTATGATGAATGAATGGAACACTCATGCACACATATACTATGATTGTGTATTATGTTAGAAAGTTAGGGTTTTCTAATGCTTTAGTATAATTTATGGTGTTGTATTGTTGAATGGTTATATTTATGTTTGTGCGACAAACAAAACCCCAAACGTAAACAACATAGTACTTTATGCGAGAATCCAAAAGAAATCAACAAATTTCGATAACTTAAGAATGAATTAATGAGAATCAGTTAGACACAAAATTAGGGCTTTCTATTAATAATAGGATAACTCGAGCGTGAGTTCCTAAGTTAAAGAAACTAAAAGCCGACTTACAACGTTAATGCTCAACAACGATAACCTAGTACGATATTAGATTGAGCGTTAAGACAACTCGGTGCGAATAGCGATTATATAACATACACAATCTCAACGAGTTAAGAGAAACAAACAATCGAAAAGTGTAAGTGTTTGGTTTCATTTGTGCTTAGTGTTGTTTTGCATGTTGTTTTCGGTGGTTTGTCCTATTTATACCGTTGGTTTTATTAGTATTTATCGAATTGGACTTATTTGGTTTATTTTGTAGGAAAACTGTTTTAAATAGGATAAGATGGATCTTCCAAGAGATGAATTATATTTAGAGCATCTTGATAGGAGTCCGTAGGAGCAAACGGATCGCAATTCGGAGTTCGGACGAGGGAGAGCGGATCATTTCTTCAAAGTCGTGCACGTGCGCTCCGCGTGCTTAATCTTGGAAAACGGTATTAAATAGGAGGAAATAGATATTCCAAGAGCTGAATTATAATGAAGAGCATCTCGATAGGAGTCTCTAGGCGCAAGCAGTTGCAATTCGGAGTTCGGATGAGGAGAGCGGATCAATTCTTCAAAGTCGGCGACGTGCGATCCGCGGCCCGTCGCGCGCCGGCTGCACCTCAGCGGCGCGCGTTTCAGCACGATGAGCGCCGGTTCACTGTTGCTGCA